>JAVXUP010002371.1:0-138670 GCA_033070095.1 Escallonia herrerae | reverse complement strand
CTGTCGCGCAGGCTCCTGACAATCTCAAGAGGTCCATTGAGAGGTACAAGACTGAAGTTCAAAACTTTAGTCTTGCGTACCGGGGTTACCAGGGGAGCCGTCTAGTCGCTTGCCTCCTGACGCGTACGACTATCAGCCCCAGAGTCAGGTGTGGGAGTCGTCTGGTCGCCCTCCTCCTGACGCGTACGACTATCAGCCCCAGAGTCAGGTGTGGGAGCCGTCTGGTCGCGCTCCTCCTGACGCGTACGACTATCAGCCCCAGAGTCAGGTGTGGGAGCCGTATAGTCGCTTGCCTCCTGACGCATACGACTCTCAGCCCAGAGTCAGGTGACCCAAGTAGGAATCCAGGCCTCGCGCCCAAGCATTCGGTCGGACAAAGGACAAGCGACGAAGCCATTGAGTCCGGACAAAATGGATTGGATCGACCGGCACTACTTTGGGCATGAGCCAATCAATACAGCAGACTTTCCTGTTGCGACATTCCTAGGTCACTGAGGATATAAGACTGTTGGCGCCGAACACAGATATTTCAAATTTTGTCATTGACGCTTATATAGATCTGCTCCGTGTTAGAGAGCTAAATTATAACCTCTGCCAAACTTTGAAGCTTAACATGTATGCCTCTTTTGTTATCCCCTTCATGGAAATAGCATGAAGGAGTTCACAGAATGGAGGAGGAAGCGAGGGACAAGCAAGGGTGAATGGCGACCATCTGCAAACGTGCTTTCCTACTTGAACGCGGACTATCAATGTCACGCAGCTGATGCGAACCTAATCATGCTACCTGCTCTTCATGCAAGCCACTTCTTCCTATTAGTTCTCCATCCAGAGAATAAAGTGGTCCACATATACGATAGCCTAAGGGAAGACGGACCTGGTCAGCAGCTGGCGCAGATGTACTCCGATACATCAATGCGGTGGTTAGTTTATATCTTGACCTTCGCTCATAGTCTATTCTTCTTGTTACATAGGCTTGATAACCTTTTTTATTGTTGGATGCAGACTACTATCATTCCACTAGCGTGTCGACATTTTAAGGGGGAAGCCATCACGAGCAAAACAATGATAGATCCTTGGACGGTCGTGACGATAGAAAACCGACCAAAGCAATATAACAGTCATGATTGCGGGATTTACGTCCTCAAGTACATGGACTACATAGCTCGCTCAGATGTGCTCGAATATGATACGTGGTCTCGAAACGATGCCTTGACGTTTAGATATAGGATAGCCTGGGAGCTGAAAAAGGGTGTAGCTAGACGCCTTCCTTACCATTATCCTGAGATGTAGTAGACGTTCGTATGTTTTATTATTACTATTGTTGGATTTTGGATATTAAGGTTTGAAATTGAATTAATGTGTCTCGTTTTTTCCGAAATTGATACAAATGGGCTAACTAGCGTGCCTAAGGTTCAATGAGCAAAAAAAAAGTGACAAAAAATTACGTAATTTTTTGAAAGCTATGAATTGGCCCTAAAGTGTGCCCGAATAGGCCCTTCGTAGGAAAACCCAAAAAATAATGTGTCTCGTTTTTTTTTGAAATTGATACAAATGGGCTAACTAGCGTGCCTAAGGTGCAATGAGCAAAAAAAAGTGACAAAAAAAATTACGTAATTTTTCGGAAGTTATGAATTGGGCCCTAAAGTGTGCCCGAACAGGCCCTTCGTAGGAAAACCCAAAAAATAATGTGTCTCGTTTTTTTCCGAAATTGATACAAATGGGCTAACTAGCGTGCCTAAGGTGCAATGAGCAAAAAAAAGTGACAAAAAAAATTACGTAATTTTTCGGAAGCTATGAATTGGGCCTAAAGTGTGCCCGAACAGGCCCTTCCTAGGAAAACCCAAAAAATAATGTGTCTCGTTTTTTTTCAAAATTGATACAAATGGGCTAACTAGCGTGCCTGAAGTGCAATGAGCAAAAAAAGTGACAAAAAAATTACGTAATTTTTCGGAAGTTATGAATTGGGCCTAAAGTGTGCCCTAAAGGCCCTTCGTAGGAAAACTCAAAAAATAATGTGTCTCGTTTTTTCCGAAATTGATACAAATGGGCTAACTAGCGTGCCTAAGGTTCAATGAGCAAAAAAAAGTGACAAAAAAAATTACGTAATTTTTCGGAAGCTATGATTCCACAAACCAAATCACAAATTTAAACATTATAAAAGTTCAATTTATACAACTGAAACATTAACCCTAACACTCTTCATCATCATCGTCCTCCTCGACCATACTGCCAGGTTCGATACCTAACACTTTATAATGGTTTCTCTTGTCATGATCAGTCATCTTATTACACAACGCACACTTTCGCAATTTTTTTTGACCCGTTGCTTCTTCAATCGGATTCTTCATGCGTATTGCTCGTTTTCGCCCTTTTGTTTGAGAAATAATTGGATCAAAAATGTCGTCCTCCTCACCTTGCAGGCTAGTGCCGTCAATGACTGGCTGTGAAGCTCGATTGAATCTACCGCTGGAGTCGTCCGAGTAGTCGGAGTGTCCCGTCTTTCTGGTAATGCCATCCTAAACTGTGCAAGGTTAGCCTTATCCCGTGCGGCTGCTTCAACTTGATACCTGTACCCATCAAATGTTGACGCTGCATCCAATGATAAACCGTGCATGATGTTACAAAGGTGATTATATCGCAGCGTCTCAGATTGCTCGAAATCAACTGAAACATTGGGCACGTAAGGAATGTGACCGTGGACTCTATTGGCTTCCTTCGTCCACCGTTCCAAGATATACTGTGGAGGGATTTCACGAGCATTCTTGGCGCTAAAAACCCTCAACGCGTGTCGACAAAGTATACCTTTATGCTCAAACAGTTGACAGTTGCAATTAACCAACCCGGTGTCCATACAAACTGCTACGGTAAAATGTCTTCTGCTCCTCGGAGCCGACGAAGAGCACGGATTGGCGAAATTCGTCACATTTGTCAAAGCATAAACCTTGATCACTCTGGTGGAATACTCGTGCAACTTTGTCATGCTATATTGATTCGACTTTAGTAGTTCCTCTTGAAACTGTCTAAACATTTCCTTGGTATAGACTTGAGCCGCATGAGCCTCCAAAGGTGAAAAAACTACTATGGCTCTTTCTCTGTAAACTGTAGCCGCGTCGGCTTCTCTCTCAAGGAAAAATTGCTTGTCAAGGGCTTTCTGCATCTCTAGTACGAACTCTGTTATACTTGAAGAATGGCCTACGTACCCATCAAAGAATGCATTCATACCTTCGCTTCTCGAGGTCGTAGTCATTCCGGCTGCAAAAAACTTCTTGGTGTAGGCACCGACCCACTGTGTCTTGATCTCATACAACGATTGTAACCATTCATGATTGTGCAAATGGTAGTCATCCATTAACTTGGCCCACCTCTCCTCGAACACGTCTACCGTCAACGATTTCTTCACACATGTATTAAAGTCAGTCTTGAATGTCGGATGGTTTGCATATACATTGTGAAGCCGTTCGGGATATTTGTTGCTTATGTGCCATGTGCACAGGCCATGGTGAGTATCTGGAAGGACCTTAGCGATTGCATTTTTCATTGCCAGATCTTGGTCGGTGATGATGGTCTTTGGAGGAATATGATACATTGCTTTAAGCCACGTTTCAAATAACCACGTAAATGACTCCTCCGTCTCATCCCTAAGCAGGGCAAAGCCAAACAAGATTGACTGATAGTGGTGGTTCACCCCGGTGAACGGAGCAAAAGGCATAGAGTACTTATTTGTGCGGTATGTGGTGTCAAACGTCACAACATCCCCAAAATTTTGGTAAGCAGCTCTAGAACGGGCATCCGCCCAAAATATAGTACTAATGCGGTTCTCATCATCCAGTTGGAGACTATAGAAAAAGCCAGAATTCTCACTCTGAAGGTGCCTGAAGATATCAAGTGTAGCTTGAGAATCACTCTTACCGAAAGACTCTCTCCTCTGAGCACGAAGTTCATTTCGAAGGTCTACTTCGTTGAAACTCAACTTGTCAATCCCCCCAGCCTGGCTTGAGAAAACCCCCATCATTCTAGAAGGTGGAATTTTAGCCTCGGCCATTGTAAATATCAGTTGTCTGTGTGCCGCGCTTATTTCTCGGTGTTGATGAATTTGACCAATCTTACTAGGGGTCATCAACTGATGATTATGGCTCAACTCCACTCCCGTCACAACCCAATGGTTTTCATTTTTTCGGTGTACTGCATACACATGGGCCTTGCAGCCAGTACCCGAAAATGTGTCGCGTTTTCTTTGTCTTGATGGCCCTTCGTCACTGATCCGAACAACCGGGGGTACATACGGTGCTCCTCTATGACACTCAAATAGTCTTCCACAAATTTGATCTGTATTCGCCCGTTTTCTAGTAGTCTTAGTTCTAATACCGAAACCTATCGTTTTCGAATATGCTCTATAGTATGCTTCAACTTCGTCCAGTGTTTGAAAAACTTGACCTAAGTAAGGTGGATCAGAATCTTCACAAAAAGTATTTCCTCCAGTTGCATCCATATTTATACTGAAATCTAAAAAATAAAAATTATATCATTCTCAACAAGTCATAGAATTAAATAAAATAAACATAAAGACTATTTCCTCCAGTTGCGGAAAATTTTACAATGTTCAATTACCAAAATACCCCCGATGAGCGGCAAATTACCGAAATGCCCTCGGGGGTTCATTATCACCCTAACGCCCCAAATCAGCTTCAAAACAACCTTTCAGGTGTTTTACTTACATTTCTGGACTAGAAAGTCCTTTGAAAAACTTAACACCGTAAAATTACCAAAATACCCCTCTCGGGGTGGCAAATTACCAAAATGCCCCTGGCATCAGAACAATCTCAAAAGTGCATTGAAATGCTATTTTAAGCTTCCCGAATTCATTCTTGATCTAAAAAGTATTCTACGGACTTTTCGCCCAAAAATCCCGAACCGGTGTCCGGATCGAGCGCTTAAAATCGCGTTCGGCCAAAAAAATAGCTAACGACTTCGGAATGGCCCGAATTCCTGGGGGATGGAACTTCCCAACATCCTAGGGTTCTCATAAAAGTTTCGCGTGAAATCGCGCTGGCTTGATATTTTAAATTACAGTGCAAAGTTACAAGGTTCCCCGTATCAGTTAACCCCTTTCCAGTATTTGGAAAAATCTGAAATTTTTCCTGATATAGATCTTTTAAAAATAACTAGGGTCTCTTTTTCTCACTTTGGCAAAATCTAGCTCTAGATATTTTTTATAAATTCGTGAAAAATCCTAATTTAGACGCCCTAAAAAATCGCTATTTTGGAATCTATAAATGTAATACCGCTCATCCGATCTCTGATTGATCTGATTTTTGTTTCCTTCAATTTGTATTTTCGTTATCTTTGATTTGAGTCTACAATGACTATTTTTGAACTTTGAAATTAACATTGAATTATAAGAAATTTGACTTGATATATTTAAAGAAAAACTCACCGATCTTCTAGCGTAAATTTTTTTTGTTTGTATTGTTGTAGGTGAGATATGGAGTATGAAGATAGTTGGTAAAGATGATGGAGAGTGGAAGAAAGGGTTCGGGGAGGAGGGATTATAAAGAGAAAAAAGCGAAGGAAAGAGAAGAAAGAAGACAGAAAAAAAATCCGTGAGTGAGGGGGAAGGACACCACGTGGCATCACGGAGGGGGGAGGGGGGGCCATGGGGGAGGGGGGCATCACGGGGGGGACACCACGTGGGGAGGGTGGGGGGGACGGTAACACTTTGTTGCAGTTGGCATGCCAACCGCAACAAAGTGTTACGGTTGGGCATGGAGGGGGGACAGGGCCACGTGGCGGGGGAGAGGGGGACGGGGACACATGGCGGGGAATTGGGAAGGGGACCGGGGGAAGGGGCCACCGCAACAAAGTGTTGTGGTTGGGCATGGGGGGAGGGGAGGACGGGGGGAAGGGGGAGGCCACGTGGCGGGCGAGGGGAGGACGGGGGAAGGGGGGCCATGGGGGAAGGGGAGGCCACGTGGCGGGGAAGGGGGACACCACGTAGGGGAAGGGGGGCCAACCGCAACAAGAGTTGCGGTTGGGGATGGGGGGGCTTGGGGGGGAGATGGGGGGAAGGGGAAGGGGAAGGGGGAGGGGGGGCCATGGGGGGGGCGCAACCGCAACAAAGTGTTGCGGTTATGTATTTGCAAGTAATAATTGCAACCGCTACTCTTTGTAGCGGTTTGGTGGAGAAATTTTATTTCTCCACCGGTCGATAGGGATCGGCTCCCTATATATATATATATATATATATATATATATATATATATAGGGAGCTGATCCGTTGATAGCGCTAGCAAAATGGGGTATTTTGCTAGCGCGATCTGACCGTCCATCCTGAAAGATGGACGGTCCAGATCGCGCCTTTTTCCAAAACTGATCCCCGTCCGCCATACAGTCTCGCGGACGGGATTTTTACCTTTTTGCCCTCCTCCCATGTCCGCGAGACTGTCTCGCGGACGCCTTTCGTTCCTGACATGTGTCAGGAAAAAGGCGTCCGCGAGACAGTGCAGCGGACGATCTCTAGGCTGACACATGTCAGGACCTGTCCCGTCGGTCGCCTATAAAGTCTCGGTCAGAGCCCCGAGAACTGTCCCGTCGGTCGCCTAGAAAGTCTCCCTAATTCTCGGCTCTTTCAGCAAAATTTTTGCGGGCTTTCAGATTCACTTGCTTCCATTTTCAGCACCCTTCAAGCTTCGAGTAACACTTGGTTCAAGCATCACTCAAGCAAGGTAAGTTTGTGATCTTGCTACCGTTTATCTTAGTAATTTTAATTTGTTATGTTCAGTAAATATATAATTAGCAAAATGGGAGACACTTTTGAGATTATGTATATGGTATCCTAAATCGGTCTATTCGTCAAGATAATTTTGAGATAATAAGCGTATTCTATTTCTACATAGGTCTTGTTTCACAATGTCTGATTTCGTGTCGAGCTCCAACACCCCCGTAGATGCTAGTGATCCGTATCTAGGACGAACCTTTCAAACGTTGGAAGAAGCTGGAGAATGTTTTCGAGCGTATTCATTGAGGGTTGGTTTTGGCATTAGAATAAAAACTACAAGAACAAGCAACGTATCGAAAAGGATATGCTCTCGCTTATACGAGTGTCATAGGGGCAGAAACCCAGTGCAAAATGAGACACGCGTAGGCAACGATGACAGTGATGATGACGAAATAGGGTATGCGCGGAGAAGACGGGATTGCTTTGCGCGCACGAATTGCCAGGTCAAGATGTTCGTAAGCTATAAAGCCAAACAAGATCATTGGCTTATTACCAGCCTGGAACTGGCACACAATCACCCGTTAGTAACCCCTTCTAAGGTGAGTCAGATGCATCAACACAAGAAGATGGGTAAGGTCGCGAGGAGCCTAATTCACACAATGAGCGATGCGCGGCTAGGACCTACCGACATGATTAATGTTCTTGCTGAACAGGCTGGGGGAATTCAAAATTTAAACTTTAACACGACAGACGTTCGTAACGCGGTCCGAACCCATAGACGAGCCGCGTATGACCTCAATGATGCGCAAGCGACAATGAGCCTATTGAAACGGATGCAGATGGAGGACCCGCAGTTTACCTTCGACTATAAACTTGACGACGAGCATCGAGTTAGCACAATTTTTTGGGTCGACGGTCGTTCGAGGCTAGCTTATAAGCATTTTGGGGATGTCGTGACTTTCGACACCACATACCGTACCAACAAGTACTCGATGCCGTTCGCTCCTTTCACGGGCGTCAATCATCATTATCACTCCATCCTGTTCGGGTTCGCCTTGTTAAGGGACGAGAGCGAGAGTTCTTTTGAATGGTTGTTTAGGGTGTGGCTGGAAGCAATGAACTTCAAAGCACCGACTGTTATCATCACCGATCAAGATTTGGCAATGAAGAAGGCTATTGCTACCGTCTTCCCAGATACTCGACACAACTTGTGCACTTGGCACATAAGCAACAAATACCCTGAACGTCTGCATCACATGTACGCAAAGTATCCAGACTTTAAACAGGATTTTGACAAATGCGTCCTCAAGTCATTAACGATTGAGGAATTCGAGGAGAGGTGGGAAAAGCTTGTTCGGGATTACTCATTGCAAGACAACGAGTGGCTCCAGCACTTGTACGGGCTCAAAGAGCAATGGATTGGCGTTTACACGAGAAGTCATTTTTCTGCGGGCATGAAAACGACGGGCAGGAGTGAATCTATGAATGCCACGTTCGATAGTTATGTGGGTACAGCTACCAATTTGAAGAGTTTCGTCACATCCGCACAAAAAGCGGTTGCGTCGTTGTTCGTGAAAGAAAGGGCTGCAGACTTTGCAACCACGTACAAGCAAAGGAGAAGGTTGCTTGAGACCCCGCTGGAGCTGAACGGTGCCAAAGTCTATACGAAGGAGATCTTCCTGCTATACCAAGTAGAGCTGCAAAAATCGGGCCGATACAGTGGCAGAAAAGTCGTCGCGTGAGTACAAGGTTTATTCGCTCGTGAATGACCTCGTCCCTGAGAAGCTGCGCAGAATTTATACGGTGACCCACGACACATTGACGGACTCGGTGACATGTGTTTGCAAGAAGTTTGAGTTCCATGGCATCCTGTGTAGACACATTCTGCGGTTTTTCACACAGAAGAATATCAGGACAATCCCCGATAAATACGTCCTGCCACGGTGGACGAAAGGTGCAAACAGGTTGCACGGTACCATTTCCTTTCCGGAGCACCCGTATACTGACTTTGAAGAATCAGAGACGTTGCGGTATAATCATCTGGTGACGATGTTCACCCGTTTGTCCGTAAAGGGTGCTGCTACAATGGTCGGATATAAACATCTCCTCGAGGTAGCTCAGCAGCAAGAGCCCATCGTCGACCAATTGGAAGCAGCTTCAGTCAGCAATGCGGTTGACACCGAGCCTACGACGGGATCAGAAGATGACGAGCCGGGGGAGGGAGACGACAATGATATCCGGCCTTCGGATCCAATTATATCGCAAACGAAAGGCCGCAAGAGATCTACGCGGATGAAAAGCTCTATTGAGACGGCAACTCAACCAAAAAAGCTGAGAAGGTGTGCATTGTGCAACAAAATGACCGACCACGACAAGCGGAACCATTACAAGGCACTGGGGATAAGTCCAGTGCCTTTGCAAGACGGGGAAGAAGATGATGCCGAGGATGAGGACGAACAAGCTGCAGTGGAACTTTAGTGTACTGAATATTTTGTAATAATCTTTTATGAGCCATCAAAAGTGTCGGACATTTTGTAATAATATTTTAGTAATGACTCGTTTGTAATAACCTTTACTCTCATTTTTTTATATGTGATTTCTTACACTGTCCGCTACACTGCGCAGCACAACATTAGAAACCTAAGGTATTAAAGAATACCTCTCCAACACTTAGTTTTTTTTTTTTTGGTTGTCTTCTCTACGTCCGCTATACTATGTAGCGGACGGCCCCGCAGAATACCCCCTCTCCAACACTTAGTTTTTTTTTCTTTTGGTTCTCTACGTCCGCTATACTATGTAGCGGACGGCCCCGCAGAATACCCACCTCTCCAACACTTAGTTTTTTTGTTTTGGTTGTCTTTTCTACGTCCGCTATACTATGTAGCGGACGGCCCCGCAGAATACCCCCTCTCCAACACTTAGTTTTTTTGGTTGTTTTCTCTATGTCCGCTATACTATGTAGCGGACGGCCCCGCAGAATACCCCCCCAACACTTAGTTTTTTTTTTTGGTTGTCTTCTCTACGTCCGCTATACTATGTAGCGGACGGCCCCGCAGAAAGACTGATTATCAACACTTGGTTTTTTTTTGAACACTATCCAACAGACAGATATCCAACACTTGGTTTCCCACCGTTAAATCATATCGGTCAATCAAATCGCTGCTCTTATGAAGAAATTGCGCAGATCTGCTTGCCAACGCCGCTGGGAATATTTGTGAGTAGGAAGAACGGAGAAGAGTGTCGAAGTTAGGACTTTCTTTTGGGTTTGAATATATATATTTGCTGTCCGCTATACAATATATATTTTCCGTCCGCTATATAGTATCGCGGATGACACCAGTCTGTTCCTTGTCCGCTATATAGTATCGCGGACGATAGACTTTTGGTTGTTTTCTCTACGTCCGCTATACTATGTAGCGGACGGCCCCGCAGAATACCCACTCCAACACTTAGTTTTTTTTTTTTTGGTTGTCTTCTCTACGTCCGCTATACTATGTAGCGGACGGCCCCGCAGAATACCTACCTCTCCAACACTTAGTTTTTTTTTGTTGTTTTCTCTACGTCCGCTTGTTTTCTCTACGTCCACTTTACTTAGCATCGATGATAGACTGTCCGCTATATAGTATCGCGGATATTCATACCGAAAATAAAAAAAAATAGTGTTGGACCAGAAAATGGTTGGCACAGACCAGACATTTAGTTCTGGGTCCAGAAAATGGTTGGCACGGACCAGACATTTAGTTCCGACCTTCCCGAACCCCGGCCTAAGCGGAGGCCTTATATCCGCTATATTGTAGAGCTGGACTTTGTTGTGCGCTATATATAGAGCTATACAATGTAGCGTAATGTAATAAATTGGAATAAATTGGCGCCCGTAATGCAGTTTTAATAAATTGAAATAAATTGGCCCGAAGACTTGTTTTAGCGACATAGTAGGTTAATGCTATTTTAATAAACTGACGCCCGAAGACTTGTTTTAGCGACGGAATCAACAATCTCAATTTTTCCAAAAAATAATGTACGATTCATAATCAACGATCTCAATATATCAAGGCAACAAAAAAAGGCACAATTAAGCAAGAAAAAATTTGAAAACATAATAAACAAGAACATAAATTTTTTTATTATAATAAACTATGGTTCACAAATGGGGTACGAAAGTTTTTCACAAGCGCTCCGATCAAAGATTACAACTTGAAAATCCCACCACCCAAGGTGTTCGAACACTACAAAGTCCCCGAGTTCGAGGCCATGCTGGCGCACGAAGACGTTCCAACCCTCTGCGAATTCCTTTTTTTGGGATCGGCCGGGCTTCAGCTTGATTTCAACCTGCCATGCCCCCTTGCGGCTATATAATCTTGCACTATCATGAATTGTTGTAAATTGATTGGTAAATGCTTCCGGTATGTCCTACCAAACACAATACAAAAAATAGGTTAGTTTTGGTTAAGAAAAACAAAAGATCAAACTTTTAACACACGAAAATACAGAGAAAGAGAAAGAGGGATAGCCTACAAGTTCATGCTCAAATCCCGGCATCATGACTTTGAAAAAGTGTTTGCCTACCAGGTGCAAGTTGCCAATATAATCGTAGGCGTAGGTGGTCTCCGATCCAGAAGCCATCGAGATCGGCGTTGAGGGGAGGACGGTGGTGTCGCCGGAGATGTGGGTGACCGGAGATGTGGGTCACCGGAGATGTGGGTCGCCGTAGATGGGGTAGCGGCTTGGGTTTGATGTTCGAGAGAGAGAGAGAGAGGGGGGGACGCCGTCCGCTACAATAATATATATAGCCCGATCTGATTAATATTTATAGCAGGAGAGAGTGGACGAAGGGTCGCCGTCTGCTACATTAGAGCTCCGCTACACTGTCTCGCGGACGCCTTTTTCCTGACACATGTCAGGAATCGAAAGTCGTCCGCGAGACAGTCTCGCGGACATGGGAGGAGGGCAAAAAGGTAAAAATCCCGTCCGCGAGACTGTATGGCAGACGACGATCAGTTTTGGAAAAAGGCACGATCTGGACCGTCCATCTTTCAGGATGGACGGTCAGATCGCGCTAGTAAAATACCCTATTTTAGGGAGGGTGGGGGGGGGGGACGGCAACACTTTGTTGCAGTTGGCATGCCAACCGCAACAAAGTGTTACGGTTGGGCATGGAGGGGGGACAGGGCCACGTGGCGGGGGAGAGGGGGACGGGGACACATGGCGGGGAATTGGGAAAGGGGACCGGGGGAAGGGGGCCAACCGCAACAAAGTGTTGCGGTTGGGCATGGGGGGAGGGGAGGACGGGGGAAGGGGAGGCCACGTGGCGGGCGAGGGGAGGACGGGGGAAGGGGGACCATGGGGGAAGGGGAGGTCACGTGGCGGGGAAGGGGGACACCACGTGGGGGAAGGGGGGCCAATCACAACAAGAGTTGCGGTTGGGCATGGGGGGGCCTGGGGGGGAGATAGGGGGAAGGGGGAGGGGAAGGGGAAGGGGGAGGGGGGCCATGGGGGCGCAACCGCAACAAAGTGTTGCGGTTGTGTATTTGCAAGTAATAATTGCAACCACTACTCTTTGTAGCGGTTTGGTGGAGAAATTTTATTTCTCCACCGGTCGATAGGGATCGGCTCCCTATATATATATATATATATATATATATATATATATATATATATATATATATATATATATATATATATATATATATATATATATATATATATATATGAACGGAGGTGCAAAAACACATCAATATGAACCAAGTTCTAAAATGTGACTACATTTTTCCCCAGCTTGTTACAACATTACAAGTCAATCATTTTCAGTTTGAGAATCATCATCATCTTCATCATTTTCCTCGTCGTCCTCTTCATCTTCTAATTCATCCTCTTCATCAGTAGACTCGGTCACATCATCTCCAACACTTTCCACGTCTTCCGCGTCATCATCTACGACTTCTTCTCCTACATGAAGTGTTGTTGGAAGAGGAAGATCGTCCTCCTCGTTGTTGACCTCAACAGGGAACAAGACAGGTGGTTGGTCGGCTTGAAAGGAGTCTAGCTCACTGTCATATGTCACGGGCAATTTCTTGGACTTGATAATTGTATACCAATGAGATTTGGGATTGGCGACGTCCTCCGCGTAAAAGACTTGTACAGCTTGACTAGCAAACACAAAGGGCTCGTCTGATGCAAGTCTTGACTTGACATTGACATCTACAATCCCTTGAGAGCTAACACGGATTCCTCTACTGCATGTGACATCGAACCACGTACACTTGAACATTACCAGGCGGTTTTGGGAACCCAGATATGTTAGCTCAACAATCTCATCTAGCTCTCCGTAAAAGTCCATGCAATTCTCGGCATAACAGTCGCCGTTGACCAAGACTCCACTGTTTTGGGTTTGTTTTGTTCGGTCATCATCTTTTACGTTAAACCTAAACCCGTTGATGATATAGCCTCCGTAACAGGATGTTTGTTTGTTAGGGCCTTCAACTAGTAATTTCAAGCAGGAGGCCACTGGTCTATCCATTGACTGAACCTATTGTAGATGACGGTAAAAATTAAGGATAAATCAGTATACTAATTGGCCACAGAACTGTATATAACACATAATATCAATGATAACAATCTTACACGCCTTTTGAACCACTGTACAAATTGTGATTTTCGATGAGATTCAAGTCCAGCGGGATCAGTGATTAAAGATTCCGCATCGAACTCACTGCAAACCAATATATATAGTTGACTCGCTTAACACACACTTTCAATTATGTACAGCAATGTAAGTGAAACTTATCGCAATTTAGAAGGGCATATATTGTTGCAGCACTGTACTCTTCATCCGTTAGCCATCGAGTATACGTTCGGCCGAACGGACTACCTGACTGCTTGAATATTGACAATTGCCCTTCCAAATTTGTGCTTATCCGGGGTCATTTCGGCCTAGTTGATTTAACCTTGTACCAACATCAGGCCCGAAATATTGACTACAAAAGTTTACAAGTTCTTCCATTACGTAAGCCTCCGCAATTGAGCCCTCAACCCGAGCCTTATTGCGGACTTTTTTCTTTAAATGAAACATGAACCTAGAAGTTTAGCGAATCGAGTTAGGTGGAATATCAATGATAACAGGTGTCGCATTAAGTGTAAACGAACAACTGTAACAATTTAAAGATTACCTCTCGAAGGGATACATCCACCGATATTGCACGGGTCCACCCATCTTAGCTTCATATGCCAAGTGAACAGGCAGATGCTCCATTGAATCAAAGAACGAAGGTGGGAAGATTTTCTCCAGCTTGCAAATTGTCACCACAATGTTCTTCTCAAGCACTTCCATGTTACTCACCCGGATCGTAGAAGAACATATATCTCGAAAGAAATGAGATAATTCAGTCAAAGTCTCGCAAACAACTCGTGGCAACAGTCCCCAGAAGGCAATAGGAATGAATCTCTCCATGAATACGTGGCAGTCGTGACTCTTCATCCCTTGGAACTTGCATTCCGATACATTGCAACAACGAGATATGTTGGACGCAAACCCATCCGGAAGCTTCAAATTCTTAACCCACTGACAGACCTTCTCCACTTGTTTCTTGTCTAGACAGTAAGGTGCTTTCGGAAGTATCGTCCTCCCACTGACTGTCCGAGGATGCAATTCACGGCGTACACCCAACTGTTGTAGATCCCTTCTCGCTTTAAGGTGATCTTTCGATTTGCCCTTGACATTCATCACTGTGTTGAACACATTATCAAAAACGTTCTTCTCAATATGCATCACATCCATGTTGTTTCGGATAACGAGCGTCCTCCAGTAGGCTAACTCCCAGAAGATACAAAATTTTCTCCAGTTGTGCTCTTTCCCGTACCCTGGAATCTTCTGATCTGGCACACCCTTAGCGTGTGGTATGTCAGTATCAAGTGCCTCCAGGTGTGAGAGCACTTCTTCACCAGATGGGTAGTCCAGTGTGACAACCTCACGCTCGATTGTCCCGTCAAATTTATCCTTCTGCCTACGAAACTGATGGCCCGGTGGCAAAAGCTTACGGTGACATCCGAACCACGAGGGCTTTCTGCCGTGCTTTAACGTATGACCGGGGTTCACGCCCATACAAGCAGGGCATGCTAGCTTCCCATGTGTGCTCCAGCCACACGTCATTCCCAATGCGGGGAAATCATGTATAGTCCACATCAAAGCAGCCCTCATCTGAAAATTCTGTTTAAGGGATGCATCATATGTTTCGACTCCATGATTCCATAACTGTTTTAACTCATCAATCAACGGCCTTAAATACACATCTATGTCCTTGCCGGGACTCTTCGGCCCCGGAATAAGCAACAACAAGAACATGTACGGCTTCTTCATGCACATGCCTGGTGGAAGGTTGTACGGGACAATAATAACAGGCCAACAGGAGTAAGGCGTGGTAGACTGACCGAAAGGGTTGAACCCATCGGTTGCCAGACCAAGTCTAACATTCCAAACTTCCTGAGCAAAGACTGGATGCCTGCGGTCAAACTCCTTGCACGCCTCTCCATCAGCTGGGTGTGTCAGCACATCGGCATCGTTGCTACGAGTCTCACGGTGAGCCCTCATATGTTCAGCCGTATTGGAGGAGTAGTACATTCTCTGAAGCCGTGGTGTGACCGGAAAATATCGCAATATCTTCCATGCAATGTTTTTCTTCTTCCCTTTGTCCGGTTTGTACCTCGAATGATCACATACTGGACACCGTGACAAATCCTTATTCTCTTTCCAAAATAATACACAATCGTTATTGCACGCATCTATCCGCTCATAGCTCAACCCAAGTTTCCTCATCATCTTCTTCGCGTCATAGTACAACGGCGGTAGCTTTTCACTTTCGGGCAGAATTTCTTTGATTAAGGTAACAAACTCGTTAAAACCTTTCTCACTCAGCCCGTGATCTGATTTCAACTGTAATAACCTACTAACCGCAGACAGCCGTGTGTGTTTCGGAGCTCCATCCCACAACGGCTCTTCCGCAGCTCTCAACAACTCATAAAACTGATGAGCCCCCTCGTTCGGCGGTTGTGGACTGTCGTCACCACCTTCGTAACGCCAGTCAACATTAGCATGCCCAACATCCATAATCATATCTCGGTAATCATACCGTGCCTCCTCCCTAACTTCAGTTTGACTAGCCGGGTTGGACGACAATACTATCGTTTCCCCGTGCTGCATCCACCTTGTGTATCCACCCATAAAACCGTACCGACGAAGATGCCATTTTACTTCAATTCTTTTTCTCCAATGCAACAACTCACATCTATCGCACGGACACCTTATCTTATCAAAGTCAACATGTGCAGGATGCGCGTAAGCGAAGTCGAGAAATTCGTCAACGCGATCCTCAAAATCGTCAGCATTCTTCCTTTTCATCCAACTTCGATCGACCGACATGACGACTGAATTATCGTACTGTATACCACCTTCAATTATGACCAATCATTAGGCAGGGTCGATGTAAATATGAATGCATGAATGTGACAACATGTCTATGTATTTTCCCTCCATTCTCTAATAGGTAGTGGTCCTATCCCATTCAGAAAAGCACATGTTTATAAAACAGTGAATAACTCATGCTTAGTCCTATGTCTGTGAAAAAATCGGCAGCACCTCCCCGCATTTCTCCAAGTACACGACATCGATTAGGTGTTCTAACATTCATCAAACCTTGCCTTGTAAGGTTTGACGGATGTTCTAACACCAGATCTGTATGCACCCGGAGAAACACATGAGAACGTGTACCAAATATCCACGACATAGAACACAGAGCATGAGTTGAAACACTGTTTTATAAACACGTAACTTTTCCAAATTGTCCAAACTGGACATCCAAAGGCTCATTACAAAGCATTACTTTGTAATGAGTACCTTTGAACGGGAACTAAGGGTTTTTATGCATGCATGCATTCAGAAATTGATAATATATGCAAGAATCTTTCCAAAATATCAAAACTGCAGAAAGATCGTTGCATATGTTATCAATTCCAGTTTAAATAGAATTCGTTGGCAACGAGTTGAACCATCTCGTTGTCAATGGACTTCGCAAAACAACAACTAATATAAAGAATGCAGGTTTTATAAGAAACGAGTAATTGAACAATCTCTGGGCTAATTAGTGTTAATGAGGATTACCTTGGGCTAATTATAGCTAATTAGGATTGATTAGGAGTAATTAAGGTAATTTTGAGCTAATAGCCGGGTTTTATTGTGCGGAGTCGTGTTGATTAGTCCTAATTAGGGCTAATTAGGCATTAATTGGGTTATGTTAGGGCTAATTAGTGTTAATGAGGACTACCTTGGACTAATTATAGCTAATTAGGGTTGATTAGGACTAATTAGGGTTATTTTGAGCTAATTAGGGTTTAATTGTGCAGAGTAGTGTTGATTAGTCCTAATTAAGGCTAATTAGGCTTAATTGGGTTATTAGGCTTAATTACGACTACTTAGGCACGTAATCAGAGTTTAGTTAGGTTTTAGGGTTTAATTAATCTAATCACGGGTCTACAAGATATGAGTAATTAGGGCTAATTAGGGTTTAATTTGGACTGATTGGTGTTAATTAGGATCAATTTGGAGTAATTACAGCTGATTTAATTTTCATTGGGTTCTTAGGGTAAATTAAAACTAATTAGGCTCGTTAGAGCTAATTAGGGTTAATTGGGTTCATTATGGTTAATTGGGACTAATTAGGGCTAGTTATAGCCAGTGCTGGAGCCACGATGAGATTCTAAGGGGTGCTAAAAATGTCGCGTTAACCTAATTAACCTAAATTCAACAACCAACCATTCAACTAATTCACAGATATCTCAATCCAATTGGGTCACATCCTCCGTTAACAATCTCAATTCCCAATGCACAATCAACAATTCAATTCCCAATACCTCATATAGGGTGTCGGTATGGTGTCCGACATCTCCGGACACGTCTGAAGACATTGATTTATTTTTTAAATGCCGGACGTCGTGTCCATCACCCCCTGAAGAGGTGCCGGACACCTCTTGAAGAGGTGTCCACAAGTTTAAAGCCAAATTGTGACATTTCGGTGTCGGTGTCGATGTCGGTGTCGGTGTCGATCGAACACGGTGTCCATGACCTACCGACACCTCGACACCTCATCGACACATCCAGAAACGTGTCGAACACCTCCAAAACATGTCGGACACCTCCGGACACGTGTCCGACACCTACCAACACGTACCGACACCTCCGGACAACGAGTTCGTCGCCCTTTCAAGAGGTGTCCACACATATAAAGCAAAAATGTAACATTTTCGGTGTCGGTGTCGATCGGACGGGGTGTCCGTGACCTACCGACACCTCGACACCTCATCGACACATTCGGACACGTGTCGAACATCTTGGACACGTGTCTGACACCTCATATAGGGTGTTCGAAGACATTAATTTATTTTTTAATTGCCGGACAGTCGGACACGGTGTCGGACACCCATTGAAGAGGTGCAGGACACCCATTGAAGAGGTGTCCACAAGTATAAAGCTAAAATATGTTGTTTTGGTGTCAGCGTTGATCGGACACGGTGTCCGTGTCTGTGCTACCTAATGGGGATCTCAATCCAATTGGGTCCCATCCTCCGTCAACAATCTCAATTCTCAAATGCCCAATGCAATAAAAATTAATAAAAATCACACATTCAATCCAATTGGGTCCCATCCTCTGTCAACAATCTCAATTCTCAATTCTTAAATGCTCAATGCAATAAAAATCACACATTCAATCCAATTGGGTCCCATCCTCCGTCAACAATCTCAATATCTCAAATGCTCAATGCACAATTAACAATCTAAAATCATCAATTAACAACCTAAAATCATCAATTAATAATCTCATTTACTTCAAATGCACAGCTAATAACCTAAAATCATCAATTAACAACCTAAAATCATCTATCGATTGGATTAGGGCATTCAATTTAGGGTTCAATTAGGGGTTCAAATAGTTTAATTTAGGGTTCGGTTCAATTAGGGATTCAAGTAGTTTAATTAGGGTTCAGTTCAATCAATTTAGGGTTCAATTATAGTTCAATTTAGTGGTCGGTTGAATTGGGACATTCAATTAGGGGGTTCAATAAGTTCAATTTAGGGTTTGGTTGGATTAGGGCATTCAATTTAAGATTCAATTAGGGGTTCAATTCGATTAAGGCATTCAATTTAGGGTTTAATTAGGATTCAATTACTTCAATTTAGGGTTCAATTAGGGGGTTCTATTAGTTCAATTTAGGGTTCGGTTGAATTGGGGCATTCAATTTAGGGTTCAATTAGTTCAATTTAAGGTTCGATTGGATTAGGGACATTCAATTTAGGGTTCGACCCTAGATTAGGGCATTCAATTTAGGGTTTAATTAGGGTTCAATTACTTCAATTTAGGGTTCAATTAGTTCAATTTAGGGGACGGTTGAACTGGGACATTCAATTTAGGGTTCAATTAGGGGGTTTAATAAGTTCAATTTAGGGTTCGGTGGGATTAGGGCATTCAATTTAGGGTTCAATTAGGGGTTCAATTTAGGGTTCGGTTGGATTAGGGCATTCAATTTAGGGTTTAATTAGGAGTTCAATTAGTTTAATTTAGGGTTCGATTTGATTAGGGCATTCAATTTAGGGTTTAATTACTTCAATTTAGGGTTCAATTAGGCCAAATGCTTCATAATCAACAAATTCGGAAGACAAAATAATGGCCAAACGTCCAAATTAACAACAACATCAGATTATACATGGCGGAGAAGACAAATTCGAATATGGCCAAATGCTTGATAATCAACTTTGAAAAATAAACAACAAGATTAATTTAGAGCAATTGACATACAGTCCGCTGTTAAAAGTCCGTCTACAAATACTGTTACCGACGGTGGCTTCCTTCGGTAATAGTATTAAAAACGGATTTTTAACGACGGGATATTCCGTCGCTTAAAGGCCTTTTTAGCGACAGAATACCTTCCGTCGCTAAAAATCCGTCACACAATACATATTTTCTTGTGGTGATTAGGCCCAATCAAAATTAAAAGTAAACTGCTAAGTGTGTGTGTGTTGAAGATAAAACCCCCGAATCCTATTAGAACCATTGGCAAACATCAGGAGATCAGATGAAATTGATTCAAAGAAAAATCACACAAAAAAAATTTATGCTTAGACTCCTTTTCAAGGTCAAAATGATAACTAGAAGTCATTCACAGGTGATCAAAGTGTTCATTACATGTCATGTATTGTCTTGTACTTTTCCCATGTCACAATCTCTTTTGAACTTACTAATTCTCATCTCAAGAACATTTGACGACATCTCTTGTCTCATTTCTTAAGAGTTAAACGTACTCAAAAAGCTCACAAGTTAAAAAGCCAAAATTGCAAAATGTTTTAAGTTTGTAAAACATTCTTTTATACTACAAAGAAACAAAATCTGAGTAAAGGCCCCAACGTGTGAAGGAGCGGTACTATTACAAAAATACAAAGCCATAACGTCTCTATTTCAGATGCAACGACAAAGCAACATGGATAAACGAGCCAACATGTGTACTATTTAGGCAGGCTTCAGAGTTTGGTAAATTACCTCATTCTCCAACTGCCAACGGCAAGTCAACATGCCAACCCAACCAACTTTCAGGAAAGCCGAACGCAGAGAAATAAGATGGTTTGAAGCAAAAAAGGAAGGGGGAGATTATTTACGCATTCTTATGTACTATAATTTTGCCTACTATTTCTATGAAATTTTCGTTTTTAAAGTATATTTGCAAGATCTAAAGGGTGTATAAAAGCCAGAAAAATTATGTAGAAAAAATAGGCCCGTATCGAATAGGTATGAACATTAGTCTAATAATTTCCTACTTAAACTACATTGATTTAGGCCATGTTAAAATGATTCTCTTAAAATAATAAGGGAACTATAATGGTGATGACTTGTGGAGGCTGTCGGGCACTGGCGATGGGATCGACGGCAATGATTGATGCGACGACAGGTAATGGTGACTAATAGTGATTCTTACTTATGTAAGTTAGTGATAAAATATGAGGTTTTACCAACCGCGGGGGGGGGGGGGGGGGGGGGTTTAAAAGTCCAACTCAAAGTAATCCACTATCATATGTATTCAACCCATCATAATCTATTTTGTAATGAAGTGAGTTGGGTTTTGGATAAAATGCTATACTTTTTTGAATCGAGTTGGTTAAACTTATAAAAATGCAACAACCCTAAATTCATCAGTTGCTTACACGCTTGTTGTTAAATTGACTTAAAAAGTGTTACTGGAAGTCATCTTTGATAATAAATAAATAAAAAAAAAACAATTCAAACCACTGTATTTAAGTGGAGATTAGGGTGGGGATACAAGTTCCTAACTATCCCTGTCAAATCAGGTGGAGGCAGCCATGATTATGTCCACTGTCCAAGGATGCTTTGACGTTGACCACGAAGAATTATGGTCAAATCCAAGTGGGATTAGCGTAAGAGCAAGAAAAACGAAGAGGGAAGAACTTCCTGATGTGTAAAAATGGAATAACCAGGCAAGAGAAACTAAAGCCAAGAGGCAAAGTAGAATGAAATGTGATGGCAACGACAGGGTAGGCCCAAAAGTCCACTGCTAGCCTCTCTTGTGCAACTCCCTTTCGGCTGGGATTTGGACCGAGTACACAAAAGGATGATTTTGACTGGAAGTAGAAGACAAACATTAGAAAGACCACTTGCTTTCAGCCAATCTGTGTCGATTGTCAAGCATAAGGATTTGCCTTAGCTTTACACTGAGTTTTTGGGTTACCCAAGGAAATGTACCTTTCTGGTATGGAAGAAACTGACGAGTCTTGGTCGGAGTAAGAGAGGAGATGTTTCTTCAGTTTTCAAACGTGAGGTTGATATTAGGCCGTGATGGCCGATAGGTACCAATGTATCCTGTGATTACTGTGTAAAAGTATAAGTAAAGACTTCGGTTCTAAATAGAGCTTGCACTATGTTTGAGATAGTACAAATCTGATCCTCTTTGTAAATGTAACTTTTGAATAAGTTAATAAGCAATTCGCATGACTAACGCAAAAGCCAGCATTGTCGTCCTAAACCCCCTTTTTTGTTGACAAACATTTTGGGTCATTTGACATGGAAGCTCATAATTAAGTTTAACGTGGCCAATACTCGCGTTCAACTGTGGAGATGAAGTTTTCATGAGCTAATGCAATTTATTGTTTTGTTGCAAATTAGCAACAAAAAAAAGGGGGTAAAGCCAAGTTACATAATAGCGTAGATAACTGACCTACTAAAAAGCTCAGTTTACAACAACATCCTTATAATATGTTAGTTAGTACTTAAGCTATAAAATGATCACTCGGTTTCCACCCTAATTTTCTTTTGTCGTCTCTCTATCAACAAATGGACCACACACCGCTACCAATTGCAGCTACTAAACCGCCGTCATACCATCGAGACCCCAAAACTCCTCTAGCTAGTCTTTGTCCTCGTCCCACACCACTGTCAGCACCAATTTCTGTTGTCGCTACCACAACCAACCTCCTATCGAGGCACAAGCTCCTCGCCTCCGCGTGTGCACACATAAACACATAGATCAACACAAGCATACACAATGTATTATAAGTCGACAAAATGCAAAAGCGAGTTCTCTCTCTCTCTAAAAATAGGGTTAATTACACTCATGTTCCCGAGATTTAGATAAAATTACACGCGTGTCCATAAGTTTGAAAAATAGGCACTTATATCCTTTGACTTAAAGGAAATACTGAAATACAAAACGGTTGGGATGCAATGACCAAAATGCCCTTGTATTGTATATTTACAATTTAGGTTCAAACCCTAATTTAAAAATTAGGGTTCTTTGAAAAGCCTAATTTTCGGTTTCAAACAACCACCATCACCCCAACCAACCCCCCCTGCCGCCATAAAGGGGAATCAACCCAAGAAGGTTTTCCCTAATTTTTTATGTGAATAACTAGAAGACCGTAGATAGAGGATTTTATGCAAGGTTGCGGCAGTGGCTCGCGGAGGCATGTCGCGGCGGAGGTCGCGTATGTGGCTCACAGTGGGGGTAAGTGTGTAAGCGTGGGGCTGGGTAACCTAGTGATGGTGGTGGTGACGGGGTGGCTAGATCTAGGGCGGATGGGTGGTAATTTGATGGTTGC
This sequence comes from Escallonia herrerae, assembly GCA_033070095.1. Classification (NCBI taxonomy): domain Eukaryota; kingdom Viridiplantae; phylum Streptophyta; class Magnoliopsida; order Escalloniales; family Escalloniaceae; genus Escallonia; species Escallonia herrerae. The sequence continues at coordinate 115,811 of JAVXUP010002371.1, read as the reverse complement.
AGAGGCAGAGGTTGGTGGTTCTGGCTATAGAAGTTGGATAGGCGGCAGTGCATTGAGTGGGTTGGCAACGTGCGTTTGCGATGGTTTCGGTGAGGTAGGGTGATGGAGGGGCTGCTGTCGGGGTGGGGTAAGGGAGGCTGCTGGTGAGGTGTGGGAGAGGCTGCTACTGGGGTGGGGTGAGGGAGGGGCTACCGACGGCGAGATAGGGTGAGGGAAGGGGCTGCCGGAGGCGAGATAGGGTGAGGGAAGGGGCTGCGGGCGGCGAGATAGGGTGAGGGAGGGGATGTTGGCGTGTGGGCCGAGGGAGGGGACGGGACGGGTGAGATTTTTATGTGGTATATATTTTGCATATACGAATGAGGGTAGTACTGTCATTTAAAAAAAGCATACTGATGACATACGCAAATACATAAATTTTTTTAACGGAGTAATGACAGAAGGGCACAACTGTTACCTTTTGAAACATTGTGTTCATGACTGTAATATCACCTAAAGCTCAGGGACATGAGTGTAATTAACCCCGAAAAATATCTCTCCCTCTTATTTCTAAGCAAACTTTCTGCAGAAACGGCCGCCCCATCGTGCGATGGCGCGCGTGGGGCTGTGGCCAAAATCCAGCCTAGGGATAGGTATACATTTGATTTTCCTTTGTGTGTTTTTACTCTGAGGACGATCTTTCTTCGAGGCAAGCGGCAGATCAGGGATGGAGGACAATGGACGACTACTGTGCGGTGGCCGGCGCCGTCCTACCCAGCCACGATCGGGGATGATGATGTCTGCACCTGTGCCGATTCGCCAGATCTCTTAAGATCTTTGAAGATCTAGGGTATTTCTTGATCTTTTAGATCTGATAGATCTTGATCGGAGTGGTGGTCACAGGTTTGTTTGGTTTGTATTGTTGATTGAAGAGGGTTAGATTTGCTAGGTTGTGGCAGGAATTCAGCTGGATGCGACTGAATTTCAGCTGGCGGTGATTGGGATCCTACCGGCAGCGGCTGGATTTGTCATCGGCAGTAATTTGGGCTTTTCTAGTTAGCTGTAGGGTGTTTGTTTTGGTTACTAAGCTCAGGTGTGTAGGGTTTTGGTGTATTACGCTGTGATATCCTACGGATTATTGGGGGGGTTAGGCCTCGGGTGGGTCTTGGGGGTTTTAGGCATTTTGTGCGTTTGGGTGGGGGGGTTGGGGCCTTGGGGAGGGGGGCAGAGGGGTTTCCAGGGTAATCTGCTCTAGGGGTTTTGTGTGTGGGCATTTGGGTGTTTTAAGAGGGAGGGGGGTTGTGAAGAAGTCGAATACAGTCTAGCTTAGGCCTGGTTTGTGATTGTTGGTTTGATGCCCGGCTTAATGGTGGCCATGTTTTGGGAGCAAATCGCCGGTAAATATTGTGAACCATGCAACGTTACCTACCTCTTGTATTTGCATTTGTGATCTCTTTAATTGTCGAGTACATCTTTGATTTTCGTCCGGCTCCAATTGACTTCCTCATTGTACTTTTTGTGTTGTTTAGATTTTTAGTGTTTTCATTTTAGTATACTAGGTATTTTATAACCTTTAGGCCTCCGCTTATTACTTTAAATTAATATAAAGTGTAGAATATGCTCTACTTTAGTTTAATTGTAATTGATTTCGGGTCTATAGGTTCGTTATTAGTGTCTGACCTTTGCAGTCGTGTATATACAGAGTCACGGGAATGTCATGTCCTTTACTCACCGTTAGGCAACTATATAACCTTTTTAATTATCAATGATATTCTCTTATTAACAAAAAAAAAAAAACAAGCATACAAACAGAGATCTACATGCACGCACCCACACACAGATCATAGGCGGCACCGGGGTGGGAAGAGAGGGAGGTGCCAGACAAGGAGGGGAAGAGGAGGAGAGGAAAAAGGGTTTCAACTTTTTATTTAATAGTAAATGACATATTATAACAAATATAACGACGGCCGTCATTAAAAACTAAACTCTTCGGTGGGCAAGTCACCTACTATGTTGTGTAGCTTCACTTTTTCCCCCCAAAAGCCGATGAAAACCTGATACATTTATCATTCAAAGTAGGTTCTACGGGGAAATCACGTGAAAAAACGGTGACCGTCTGTGATGAACTTTTATCGGTACAATAGAGATATGCGTCGGAACAGGTTACAATTGACATGGGCCTGCACATTACATCTTTAAAAGCGGCCCAAAGATTTGGGCCATGGGCTGAACATTAGGATTTGAGATCTTTAAAAGTGGCCCACAGATTTGGGCCGTGGGACAATTTTGAGATCTGCAATAGAGGTCCACTTGACTTAAGTTATGTGGATCACGCCAGCCCAAATACTAGAGGAGGTTTGCGGCCTTCTGAGTGCAGGTTTTCATAAAAGGAACCTCTTACAAAATATGACAAAAATGCCTCCCTCAGCTTGTGCCAAGATGCCAGTTTGTACAGCTTTTGGGAAAATACTGTATTTTGTTCGGTAGATTCAAAGTACATTAGGGATCGTTAACATACGCAATACGTCGTTGTCAGCATATACAGATCTAATTGGTACGGTCCTTGAAATGGAGTAATATTACTGACAGCTTAATAATCGAGCAGAATTGTAGTGGGGTAGAGCGGTCATTCTGTTAATAATTGAGAGATTTTAAATCGCTTGCGAATGACTTTTTTCTTTTTTTTTTTTAATTTGAAGTTAGTATATTTAGAGGGGGCAGAGTTGAATGTTCGAATAAGGTTGTACCAAAAGAATGGTCTGTCTCCATAATAGTATGGTTCTTATTGGTTCTGACTATCTGACATTGTGACAACCGAGAAGCTAAAATGATAAGATGAACGACTAAGCAAGGCATGTGCCCATTTCATAATATATCTCACGGTCATATATGATCGGACCAATAATTGCAAACTATTCAATATTTTCTTTCCATCCCTACCATCAAATTCCACTTTCATTCCTCCTCTTCTTTCTTGTTGTTACCCCAAGTATCCACTTAAGATTCAATTGACTGACAGTCCAACAGCCCTTAAATGCTTGGAATTCCAGAAGCCAGGGGGGAGTGCGTGTAAATTTGGTGGCATCCACACCCCAAAAATGGTCCTGCCAAAAGATGGCCCTATTGGGTCTATCCATATTCTTCTCCTTTCTTTATCTTTACTAGCAACTTTAGTTGAAGCTTATTTTATCATTATTGAAATTTATAGTTGCTAATGAAACTGAGGGAATAAAGCAAGTAGTATTAAGCCAAAAAGAACAAGCAAACAAGAAAAAGAAAAAATGAATAAATAAAGGACTTCATAGGCTGATGATGTGAATTTCTTTAAGAAGAGACAAGCAATAAGTGCGATTCTCTGCCATCACTGTCCACCTTATGACCACCCCCACCATCTCACCTTACCCCCATTCCATTTTGTCCACCTCCTTTGATTTGCTTTGTTTTTCTTCTCAACTTTTTATTCATGACCTCTCCACAGTTACATTACACGATAAATGAATGACAACAACATTTTGTTTGATATAACCTAGAGAATTATATTAGCATAAACAAGCTATTTTTCTGGAGAGGCAACGAGTTTGTAGATTAATTGTAATCATATCGCATATTCAGAATGTTACGATAAAGCTCCTAAACAAAATCTAGTCAGATTGCCTCGTTGAAGATCCACGACGTTAACTAGTAGCAGAGACAGTCTTGACTTATCACGAGCAACTAACCAGTTACAGAGACAACCTTGACTTATTATTATGGACATTCTTCACTCTACCTTTTGTTTAGCTTAATCTTTAATGCCAAGTATAAAAGATCATTTCGATGCCAAAGTATAGAGGAACTGAGGAAGCGTTATATGTAGCTTCATGACTACATCTCTGGTTATAGTCAAAATTCACCTTACAGAATACCTCTAGATTTGGTGAAGTAGAGTAGGATTACAATGAAAGAAAGCAATAGAGAGAACAGTTGCGAAGAGACAACAAAGACATGACTCTCATTTACACCATGCCCCAGTCAAAATGAAACCTTTGGGGACCAAGTGACCAAACAAACAAAACCACCACTCGGACATTAATGAGTGGGGTGCAAAAGGGCAACTCAGTTTAAGAGGGCCGCAGAGGGATGTATGTCTTTTAGGAGACCCAAAGCCTGCTGCATGGTAGGCCTTTTATTAGGTGTCTCCGCCGTGCACAAGTAACCAACTCGGAGACCCTCCACCATCTCACTCAGCGAGTGGCCGCCGAGTCTCAGCCTGGCGTCCAATGCCTCCGAGCCGCGTCCCTCCCTTACCAACCTTCTCGTCAACGCAACCGTCTCGTCCGAACCGGGTTGACCCGTCATCAGCTCGATCAAGACCGTGCCAAAGCAGTACACGTCGCCCTCGGTGGACCCCCCGACTCGGTCCTGACTCAGTCCAAAGTCGGCAACCCTAGGCTCGAAGCCGTAGGCTAGTAGGATGTTTGAGGGGACAAAATGGCCGTGCACGACTGGCTTGGACCGCGAATGGTGGAGGTAGGCGAGTCCTCGGGCAATCCCAACCGCAATGCGGTGGCGCGTGCGCCATTCTAGCTTTTCGGGTGACGACACGTGGGGTCCACTCTCACCGTTGTCGTGGTGCTCCCACGTGTCAGTGCTCCAGTCTTCCACATTAGGCTCTCCGGTTGGTAGCTCGTGGAGCCACCGGTGGAGGTCACCATTGGCAATAAACTCGTACAACACTAGCTTCTCTTTACCTGCGCGACACGAAACAGTTGCGTAAATGCGAGGTATAAAGCTGCATTTCAGATAAATCATTTACACTCCATCTTTAGACAGTTTTTATTGCCTTTAACGACCATCGTGGAACTCTAGGAAAAAAATATGGACTTCAAGTATTACTTCACGCTAATTTCTAAGAGGAATAATCCGCAGGCTATACATTGTGCGGAGAGCAAGTTTAACCTATTAATCTACACACTATTTTATTGAATGGCAAGTTACACTTACGGAAAAAACGCTCGCTTCTCACAACATTTTTCGTTGGTTGGTTGGTATTATCAGAATATCATGATCGGGGCTATGATGTAAATGTATAATGTGATATGTTCAGCTGTGCCGGAAAATTCGTTCTATTGCTCGGGCCAATGACAGAGCCAAAGTTAGTACTCAAAAAGAAGTCAAATGTCATACCGGAGCAAAATTTTCAAAAACATCAACATGGTCAAACTTTATGTGATTGAAAAATTTAAATCTACTCCCTTGGTAACAAATATTGCATCTACTGCTGCTGAAAAACAGTTCCTTCCCAAAACCGCTGGGTCAATTGCCCACTTTGAGGGGCAATCCCAAATTTCCTCCTAAGTTCAGACATAAAGAAACCAAGACCAACTTATTGGTCATCCAGTTTTCAAATCCCAAGTTTGCCTTAAACTTGTTTAGTTTGGTTTCCACGAAATCCATATGGGTCTACTTCAAATTTAATGCATGCAGAACCAGCCAAATAATCACGAGGACCTACTGATTAATAATCATTGCTATTGTGCTAGGTTTGCGTGACATCTTCACTCTATGGACTACCCACTGGACTGTCCGCCTTTCAATTTCATCATCGGACCACGTGAACCCATTAAATGTACTCAGGTCAACTACTGTTGAATGAAGGACCAAAATGAGTAAATAGCAACTACACATATTTTACCTGCAATGCAGTAGCCACAGATGGGCAACAAGTTTGGGTGCTTGAGCATTGACAGGTCTTCAAACATGGCAGCAGCATCGTCATGATCAACTTCCCTGGCATGCTCCAGGACCTTGATCGCCACGTGGATGTCACCTGGCAGCACGGCCCTATACACGGGCCCACACCTCCCCTCTGCCAGGAGAGACTCCTTGCCAAAGTGTGAGGTTGCCGCAATCAGGTCCTTGAAGGTCAGGTTCAGCAATGGCTTCTCGAACATAACCACTGGTGCTGATGACGGCTCCTTGATGTCAGCCACCCATGACGTCCCGGACTCTGTTTCGAAGGAAAATGGCCCTGATTTCTCAATCTTGAAGGGCATCTGAATTGGCTTTGAAATTGCCCATTTGTTCATCTTTGCCAACTTTCTCTTTCTGTATATACAACATGCGGACACAAGCACGACCAAAGCTACAAATGTTGACCCTAGTGAAACGGCCAGAATTGGGATTATGGGTTTTGATTTTGGTTTCTTTTTCCTGATGGGTTTCGGTTTCTGGGTCAATTTATGAGGTGGGGTTTTTGAACTTGGAGTTGGAGGTTTTGCATGAATAGATGGGGTGAACGATGTACTAAAATGGCCAGCATGGATGAAAGCAGAGGAACCAAATTTTTGTATATTCTCTAAGCCGATTAGGCCAGTGAAATTGTTGAGTGAGACATTCAAGAAGTTGAGACCAGAAAGTGAAGGAAAATCAGAAGGGAAATTGCCATTCAAGTGATTGTTTGATAAATCTAAATATTCCAACGAGTGAAGAGTGGAAATTGGTTTTGAACTTCCTGAAATGTTACAGCTAGAGATATCAAGATGTTGGAGATTGGTTAAATCGGTGAATCCAGAAGGCAAGAAATTGAGAGCATTATGTGAAAGGCCAAGGGATACAAGGTTAGAAAAACTGGTAAAATTAGCCATGTTGGTGAACCTGTTGTTTGACAAATTAAGCACTTGAATTGAGGAAGATGGACCAACAATGATGCCACCTAGCCGGTTCCTGGAAAGGTTTACTTCAACCAGGGATGGGATGGACCAAAACCAGGATGGGACATAGCCTTTGAGGGAATTGTTGGAGAGATCAATAGAGTGAAGATGGGACATGTTCTTGAGGAACTTCCATGAAAGGACACCAGTGAGGTTTCTTGATGGGAGGTTTATTCGTGTAATCGGAGGGTTTGATGAACAGTTGGAGAGGGAGGAATTGATGAACCAAGAGGCGTTGAAGTTAGAAACAGAGCTGAAGGCCTTGGAAAGTAGTTGCAGGTCCGTGGTGTTGTTGCATGTCGACTCCACCAAGGCAAAAAGGGAGATGCCAAGCAAGAGTTGGCATAATACTTTCTCCATCTTGTAACCCTGAGCTTCAAATTCTTGAAGTTGTTCTTCCTCCCATTTGCTCTGTGCGTTGGAGAGAGAGAGATGTTACAGAAATTATATATGAAATGGAGAGAGAGAGAGAGAGAGAGAGAGTAGCAAGTAGCTGGAGTGAAAATGGTGGGAGTTGGACTGGTACGTGTTTGGTTTGTCAAAACAACTGAGTCCGAGCCTTGACTCTTTGGGTCTCTCTGTCTCTCCCTCGTCATAAATATCAATCCCGAGATTTGCCAAGAAAGGTTTGAAGACCACAAAAATCTTTCTAGATAATCTTTCTGAAATAACACCTCAAAGATCCTAATTCTCCTCTGTGCTTGGCTGGAGTTTGACTTCATTCTTTCGTGGCAACGCTTTTCTTGAAATAGGCCAGTCGTGCCAAAAAAAAATAAATGCCTCCGGAGACATTACATTGTTTTCTTTGTATCTAGATGGTTTTGTTGACGGCTATAGAACTAATTATACCAAATTGATATCTTTGAAAACAGACTGATTTAACCGTTTCGAGAGTTTCGTGCTAAAATATGAACATAAACTTGTGCAGGAGCGGCAAAGGGTTAGCACCTGCAAACCTCTAGCTAGATGTGCTGTTTCCTGAGTTATAGGGTCTTCTTGTTTGCGCTTGGGCTTGCATTTCCCTCCCTGGCATTGTTCTTCTTCTTTTCTTTTCGTAAAGGTAGAAAGGGTGAGATATGTGGAGTCACAAAGCACAAAAGGATCCAGCAGACAAAAGAGTGAGAATATCTTTGTTTAAGCTGGAAGCTCTTTCTTGAAGAGCTTGTGAGATGTAAACTATAAGTCTCATCCGTTGGGGCTAGTTTTGGGTCCTTGAGTCATCTTCGTCCGCATATTTGCTTGCATAACTTCTAGAATGGCAAGATCACGAAAGTCTCCATGCATGGATCGGAGTGAGCGAGCCTAGTATACATGATTAGTTTTTAGGACCTGATCGCTCTATAAGAAACGCACTACACTGCGATCGAGGTGCAAAAGTGCCGCTGAAGTTGATCTTGAGAAGAAACAAATGGAGAAGTAGTATAATTGCCTCATGAAAGATAAGAACGGTGGAACAAGAAGAAGAATATTGTTATTAGATAAGGACACCGACAAATGAGTTCCGAAAAATTCATTTGAGCTTTGCTTATGCTTGTAGTGGCATTTTAGCTGGTCATTGAGGATAATGTAATGACTTTATAAGTGACTAATGTGGAGCTCAAATGGTACAGTGTGAACATCAAATACGGAGTATCATCTTTCTTCAATAATAAAACTCAAGCTATACTCAAAGGACTTTAGCAACGGATGGAGCCAAGCTTGAGTACCTTGAGCACTTGACTCCATTATTTCCCCTCGTATTGGCCAAAGATAGTTAAAATTGGGTGAAATATCTGGAATTTGGCCTACTCAATTGCGTTAATTGCGTATCAACCATTCTGATCTCCAATTGGGAAATACAGCTTTATCTCTTTCGCTCTCAGATCGAGACATAAACTTGACATTCACACCTTATAATTTGAGCTCCTCATTAGTCGCTAAAGACATGTAATGACTTTAGCGACTAAGGAGGAGCTCAAATTATAAGATGTGAATGTCAAATGTCATCTTCCTCTAATAACAAAACTCAAACTACATAGGATACAGAGGACCAAGCTTGAGCACCTTGAATGCTTGACTTCTTTATATCCCCTTACAAAAAAATGTCATTTCGTATTGACCAAAGATACTTGAAATCGGGTGAAATTACTAGAATTTGACTAGCTCAAATGTGTCGATACGTGTGTATCAACCATTCTGATCTCCAAGCGGAAAATACACCTCTTTATCTTCTTTCAGTCTGAGACTGAGACATAGATTTGTTCTATTTTGTTTTAGAAACTTTGGTCGCAACTCAACTCAGACGCAATATCATGTTGTGTCCTACACTCCTAATCACTATCGGGTTGCAAGCAAGTCAAGCTATCAAACTCGGCTCCTCAGCACTACTTAAGATCGGCGTAATAAAAATGAACAAGTTGAAACATATTTTAAAAATTAGAACTCCCCAACTTACTTTTTTTTGGCTCAGTGAGCAAAATATTGTACTACCACAAATTTACATGACGCAAGCTTGGACTTGTATGAGACTGGCAAAGATAGACATTAGCTGCCATTGGTATGTCTTCCATTGAGGAAGGTTTCAAGAAGATTGCACATTATATCAGTTCAACCATTCAATGGCAGTGGATACCTCGGAATTTGTCATACTACTTAAACAAACTGCAAACTCCAACAAACAAAAGTAGAGAATAACTTGGTAATGACAGGTTAACAATGATTTTTGCCAGAATCTCATGAGCTAAATCAGCTGAGACAAAGCAACCCACTTTTACGAAAAGCTACACACAATATATAGTAAACTAAACGTTCACCACATGCCTGAACAGTTTCCAACTTGATCATAACTAATCAAACACATTGAACAATATGAGCTGCGGGAAGTGAAGCAAAAAATGACAATCATGTTGGCCTTGCCACACTAAATTCCAAGCCCATGCACCTTAGTCATGGTTCTTCCCATTAGTGGGGTGATTGAAAGCTGGGTGCACTTTTCGTGGGGAATTTGTTAGCCACCAAGTCCCTATCTATCTATACTATAACGTGTTTTTCAACAGTTTGAAGCCTGATTGTAGCTCCAAAGGGTGGACCTTCTTGCTTGCTTGCTTGATTGATTGAATATATAGATGTTTTCACACACTGACAATTACTGGGGTAACACGTTTAGGTAGGCAAAAAGACTCAGATTCGAATCAGAAATTCAAATATTCCTCGTCACTTGACCAAGGGGGCGAGCAATATAATAAGATCGTGATCGTTACAAGTGTTTGTGGCAACGAATATTCTTGGATAGTTATTTGTCTATCGAAGAAGCGTGGATCGAGATTACGCCGATGGATAATAGCTATTTTTGTTAGGAATTTGATGATGGAAAAGTAGTTATACTTTATAGGAAATCACTTTGGCATGGAAATGTATAAGCAAAATGGCAAAAAGTAAAGCTTATATACTAAAATTGGAGCGCAAATTTGATTTTGATATTTGATCTTTCTTTTATACATTTAAACTCTATTTTTATTGTTAAACTGGCTACATCGTGACACTTATAGGACTTGTAGAGACGAAAGTGAAGCTCAAATAGAAAAGGATAGAATTCAAATATTGCTTTTCAACAAATTAGATAGGAAATATCTATTTTCACACCTAATTATGATTGTTCACACCATCATTTGAGCCCAAAAGATCAATTTTTATCGTCGATAACTTTTTAACAACAAAATGAAGGTATGAAAAAACAAACGTGACTTAAAAACTAGAAGTTCCCAATTAATTATCCTGCTCAAAGAAGAAGGTTGAACATGACTAAGAACAAGTATGATAACCAGATAATGCCATGCAAAAAAATGTTCAGCAGCATGTACCCAATGTATATAAACAGGTTATGCAGTCAAGAAGTGCACATGCAAAGCACAAATGGCAGAAATCAACCCCCCCCCCAACCCCAACCCCAACCCCAACCCCAACCCACCCACCCTCTCCCAGAGGCAAATATTAGTTTTCCCTCCTTTGTCTGTTGAAAACCCTAGTGACGCAGAGACAGTGTGTGTGGTTGAACGCTTCCTCTTTGTATCAAGTGACTTAGATACCAAGTCATTCAGTAAAACTCCAAATGGATTTGGAGGCTAGCAGCAGGTAGCTTAACCCACGAATCTTATCAAATAAACCAGAAACTTTAACCCAATCCGACCGGTAATTTTGAGTTTTTTTTTTTCTTTTTGAAATATGTTTGATTTAGTTTTCTTTTGGTCTTACAATATGTTTGAATTGTTTTGGAGGGTTAAGTTAAAAGGATGATGGCAAAGGGGTTTACCTAACCCTACATCAGACCAAACCCAAACTTCCAAATGGAATGACAACTAAGATTTGGTTTTTGAATTACACCAAATCCTACCCATATACCTGAAAGTTGAGTCCACGTAGTGTTACTTTATCAGTTTTTTAATGAAATTTTCAGCTAATCAGTAGTATGAAGACAGCAAATGATTTCTTGTTGCCTAAATCCTAAAGTTTGTAAAAAGGTTGTGCAACATTGGAAGTTATTACGAACTATTTGATATTATAGTTGGGTTACAACTTTTAAGTTACCATAATTTGTTATCCTGCGTCTGGGCTCCATCTGAAGCAAGTACTTTGCAAGTACTAAGTATTTGAGGTCTGAAAATAGAGTTTGTCGTGATAGTGTGTTACCTTAGTTCAAAACGAGAAGGATCGGTTATATTGTAGAAGAAATGTTTTTTGGTGCATCCTTAGTAGCTTGAATTGCACTACACATTCTTATTTACTAAGTACTTTTTTAAAATAATAAAAAAAGGTGATAATTTCCAAGAGTCAAATCCATCTACAAAACCTTGCATTGCTAGCTAGTTAAGGTGTGTGCCACGACATTTCATGTTCTTTGGACTCACGAGAATTCAGAATCGCTAAAACAGACCGTCATCCTTTGGGCATCCCATCTAAAGCTAAGAAATTAACTTCCAAAAACTATGTGAATTAGAAGACTCATGAAGTGATTCGGGTGGTGTGTGGATCCGGATCCTCTAGACTGGTCAAATTAACTACAGCCGGGGAGTTTGTTAATTCATTTCGATTTTGACTTTTTTCAAATAACTTCAATCATGCCTATAAAAACAACATAAAAATGTGGTTTGAATATGTGTGGAGTTCTCGCAATAGCCTGGAGACTTTCTAGTGGCTCAAATTCACGGATTTTTTTAGCGCTCAAGTACTCATAATTTTCTGATCTCACCCGTTACTTGTTCTGCATCGTCAATATAACTGCTACAATAAAATTTTCTTTCCCGTTTCTTAGTGATTACAAAATATGGTGGTCACCTCAAAATTTTCATAATCTTTCTATTCATCAGGTCAAAATATAGAATAAACCCTGACCGGAAAATAATCAAGAAACTCCATCGGTGAAGTTGAAGGATCCAAATTGTGGTGGTTTTGATATTCTCTCATAATCAACAATTGAGAGAACATTTAGAAATGTGATCGCAAACGAAGTCAAGCCCAACCCACAACTTGATGTCCAAATAAAACTTCTTACCATATAAAGCTATGGGCTTGTATGCGAATTAGGCCCACCAACGAGATAGACATTTGATTTGGGTATCAAAACTAGTCCATTTTCATTCCTGGGCTGGGTATTATTGATTGATAAAGGGGGCCCAATACTCCCCTTATCAAATGTGTCTGGCCCATTTTGCAGCATTTACCCTAGGTCGGATACATTCGTTATTCGAAGAAAACATCGGTGCAAGTTACTTCAACTAAGGTTCCAGCAAAATTATTTCAGTAATTATTAGCTGTGTGCTCATTGTGAGCAGCATATAGCAACACAATAAACTTTGGAGTTAGGCTTGGAGGGGGGAAGGGAGACAGAGACATTTAGATATCTCTTCGTAAATTTCCATTTGATCTTGCGTGTTATTTGGGGAATAATCCGCTTTGAATTTACGAATTGTAGAAAAATAGTATGATATTTTAGTTGAGTTAATTACAACGTTGCACTTAAGATGTGCAAACACGAGCAATCCACAACCACAGACTTCAATGATTGTTTTTCCGTAGTGAAAGTGGACCACCGTTATTTGCTGTGCAACGCCTCTACTGCAGTTAATTAATATCGTTAACTGCAATTTAGAAACAAAAGATTGTGACTACATATTTTTAACGCCACCACAACTCAAATTGCTAAACTGATCAATATGCTGTAAACATTTTGAGCTTTTGAACAAAACACTTTCACAGCCCTAACTTACAAGAAAAAAAGTACTTTTCGATATGCTGTAAAACCAGAAGATCCTAATGATTTTGAGCTTTTGAACAAAACATTTTGATGACGATCTTTTATCACTAAAACTATCATAGCAGATATGTTGCATAGCGGGAGCCTAACACCTTTGGAGTTTGTCTTCACTTCCTTTTTGGATGTATCACTTAAAATTTGCTTCAAAATATAAAGTTAGAAAGCAGCAGAAAGTCCAAAATAATTAGGTGGGAAACTAGATAATTGGGAGAAAATCCGACCCGACTTGATAACCAACAAACATATTTGAAAAGTCAATTCGGAGAAGTTTCGTTCCTCGATCGGATTTGACTCTTATCGCCTTGATATTAAATTATTTAGGATAATTAGTACTAATTATCTAATTATTATTATATAAGTCAGGTGTATTGACTCATCACCTCTTATCCAACCTTATGGGTCCTGAAGTGATAATTATGGGGTTAATATTTTTCTGCCTGCTCGCATGCTTCAAGAGGATATCAAATTTTTTTTGTCGTTGGTATGTAATTAATAGTATTTTCAGCACAAAGAAAGTATTACTGCTTAAAGGCATACACCATGTATTACCAAGAGGTTATCAATTTAATTAAGTTTCTAAGGATAATTATTGTCATTTCATTATAAAGTTGGTTTTGGCGGATATATTTACAAGGCTGCCAAGCGACAATAGCTTCCGTATTATTCATTTGACAGTGCTCTTATTTTTGAAGTCAATCGTTTGATTGTGCTCACCTTGAACTTTGCTTTGTAGTTAATGCAATTATCGATTAATAGCAAAAAAAAGATTAAAAAAATGCCTATTGGGCCAACCATCGTTAAGCTTGATATTTAGAGATAATAAATTTTCTTGTATTTATACAAATTAAAATCCAAAAAGATGTATATTTCTAACATCTGATTCACTACTGGTATCTTCTCTTACGAGAAGACCCACCTCATTAAGAGATTGCTGCAGGTACCCAAAGATTATTTAGATTAAGATATGACAATTTGATCCGTACCCTCCACGATAAATGCCTTAGCCCTATTGGTACGAGAGTTTTCTATCTTGCAGCTGATACGGGCATATATGGTTTTAGTCAAATCTCACCCTACACCCACTTCAAACATATCGAGAGCACCTTAAATTGCCATTTCGAAAGCCCTCAGATTCCTTCCATTTTATGAACTTAATGTAGGGTAACAAAGCTGTAGTCGCACCATCCGTTATCACAACCTCTCCCTCCGTTTTAGCTTCCTAATAAGTAGAGGTGTCAAATGGGCCGGCCCAGCCCAAGCCCATCGGGCCGCTAGCAAATCGGGCCGGGGCCGGGCCAAGGGGGCTGCCAAATGGGCCAGGCCGGGCCTGATTCTGGGGACATCTGGGTCCGGTCCAAGCCCAGGCCCTAGGCCCAACATTTAGGGCCGGGCTTGGGCCCAATTTTTTTTTTAATTTTTTTTTGGCATTTTCTTGTTATTCAAGGTAAGTGTTTTAATTATGATAATTTGTTGTTATTGTTTAAGCAAATTGTACTCTAGGAAAAGATTAGTAGATTGCACATAAATTGAATTAATATCCAAAGAACATATTCCAAAAGGGAAAGATTAGTAGATTGCACCATCAAAGTCAAACTAATGTTCAAAATACATTGTACATCACCGAACATAATAATAACGTTCTAATAAGAAGTCATATTGAAAATGCATGTAGCCAAAGTTTGAAACCTCAAAGCATGTTCAGAGCATCCTGGTCCAAACCTTCATAAAGCACTCAACAAATCCAGTCACTGTTCACTGCAAAAAGTCATGAAGAAAACAACAAAATAAAATCGATGGATACAAGCTGCCTAAAATCAGCCACTTGCTCCAGTTAGTCCACTTGATCAAACTGTTGTATTGACTGCCAAATCTTGCCGACAATTGTCAACCTTTTAGATATTACAAATAGTCCTATATTTGGCCAATTCTTTAGATTTTTGGCCTTGTCTAATGCTCCGTAATCTTCTTCTTTTTTAGACTTTGGGCTGAAAATTAAGCAGACAAGTAAGCTGTTAAACGATGATGGTAGTAGACCTCTTTGGGTTGGTTTCCTTGCTTCAATGAAGCCAGTTTCAGTTGAATCAACCAAGTGTTTTTACATTTTGTTCTAGCTATTTCATCTTCAACACCTAAACATGAGCAAATAACGAATAAGCAAGTATCAAACCTTTGTGATTATGATTGCTGATATCGTGATATTAGTTTAAGCTGAATTTTTCATGTTTATTGGATTGCTTTTGATGAACACTGATGTGTAAAATAAAAATAAAAAACCCACATAAGAACAGAATTTGTGTAAAAAAATAAAAAGAGAAGGAGAATTGCAAACCAGTTTTAAATGAATAGGGCCAAAACCGGGCCAGGCCTGACCCGGGCTCTTTTCTGGGAAATGCAGGCCAGGCCAGGCCTTAAGCCCTAAAAGGCCGGGCCAGCACTGTTCATGAATGGGGCCGGGTCTGGCCAGCCCGGGCCACCCGGCCCATTTGACAACTCTACTAATAAGTCAACTTCTTTAGGTCATTCAAGACTATGTTTTCTTTCTAATGCGCAAAGCTTCATTGCCCTTTAAACCTCTGTATCTCTCTTCAGTGCATAACATCAGTTATAGGGATTGGGTTTCTAGTCATTTAACATATTTCTTCTCATTTTAATGTCTATATTAGGTTAAAGCATTACACAGGAGATCTTCTAGTTGCTAGGTCTTTTGGAGAGAAGGCAGAACTAGATTAAGGACCAACATGATTCATAGGGTCAGGGATGGCATTCAAACCTCCTGCCCCAGAGATGAGGTGGCGAGACAGGGACGGATTTCGAGAAACCCGCATCGGATCTGCCTCATTGTCTTTCCTATTTAGCTTCAATTTTGGCCAAGTGGTCAACACATTGATCTCCCTTTCTTGTATACATGAATAATGGATGAGTTTGCTGTCCTCAAAAGAAATCCTGCAGTTCTTGATAAGAGTTATCGAATCGACAAAAGTAGTTATGTTCGGTCATTAACATGTTTTTGAAAACATTAAGTAAACTTATTTCTAGGACATCTTCAACCAGTTGCACGTATTCGATGCAGTTTTACTTCCATCTAGAGGTGTCAAATGGGCCGGGCTTAGGCTGGCCCAGCCCAAGCCCATCGGGCCTCCGGCAAATCGGGCCGGGCCAAGGGGGCTGCCAAACGAGCGGGGCCGGGCCTGATTCTAGGGATATCTGGGCCCGATCCAAGCCCAGGCCCTAGGCCCAACATTTAGGGCTGGGCTGGGCTGGGCTTGGGCCAGGCCCGGGCCCAATTTTTTTAATTTTTTTTGGCAATTTCTTGTTATTCAAGGTAAGGGTTTTAATTATGGTAATTTGTTGTTATTGTTTAAGCAAATTGTACTTTAGGGAAAGATTAGTAGATTGCACATAAATTGAATTAATATCCAAAGAACATATTCCAAAAGGGAAAGATTAGTAGATTGTACCATCAAAGTCAAACTAATATTCAAAATACATTGTACATCACCGAACATAATAATAACGTTCTTATAAGAATTCATATTGAAAATGCATGTAGCCAAAGTTTGAAACTTCAAAGCATGTTCAGAGCATCCTGGTCCAAACCTTCATAGAGCACTCAACAAATCCAGTCACTGTTCATTGCAAAAAGTCATAAAGAAAACAACAAAATAAAATCAATGGATACAAGCTGCCTAAAATCAGCCACTTGCTCCAGTTAGTCCACTTGATCAAACTGTTGTATTGACTGCCAAATCTTGCTGACAATTGTCAACCTTTTAGATATTACAAATAGTCATATATTTGGCCAATTCTTTAGATTTTTGGCCTTGTCTAATGCTCCGTAATCTTCTTCTTTTTTAGACTTTGGGCTGAAAATTAAGCACACAAGTAAGCTGTTAAACGATGATGGTAGTAGACCTCTTTGGGTTGGTTTCCTTGCTTTAATGAAGCCAGTTTCAATTGAATCAACCAAGTGTTTTTACATTTTGTTCTAACTATTTCATCTTCAACACCTAAACGTGAGCAAATAATGAATAAGCAAGTATCGAACCTTTGTGATTATGATTGCTGATATTGTGAGATCAGTTTAAGCTGAATTTTTCATGTTTATTGGATTGCTTTTGACGAACACTGGTTTGTAAAATTAAAATAAAAAACCCACATAAGAACAGAATTTGCGTAAAAAAATAAAAAGAGAAGGAGAATTGCAAACCACTTTTAAATGAATAGGGCCTGAACTGGGGCAAACCCGGGCCGGGCCAACCCGGGCTTTTTCCAGGCCATGGATCGGGCCGGGCCAGCACTGTTCATGAACGGGGCCGGGCCAGCCCGGGCCAGAAAGGGGCCGGGAAGGGCCAGCCCGCGGGCCGCCCGGCCCATTTGACAACTCTACTTCCATCCATTGAATTGAGACATTTTTTTTGTAGTAGCCTGCCGTTCTCCTTCATCATGTTTTATCAGCCCTTGAAATCCAAACTTGATGCTTGCTTACATCTAGCTTTCCAAGAATTTTTCAAGAATATCATGAAAGTAACATGCTCTTTGTTTTCATATACCATGTTGTACGAGATCGCGCGACAAAAAAGAATGTGCATCATCACGCCCAAGAAGAATGTGTGCGATTGTTAGACGCTTAACAAAAGTCAGATAAAGTATCGCATCACATGAGAAAAAGATGAATGGTCTCGAAGATAACATTGAGGCCAACTTAAGGCCAAGGCGCACAAAATGTTGTATAATATATCAAAATACTCCCGAATAGAACCGTGAAGGTCTTCAATGTAACAACATGAGCATGAAGTAAGAATAAGCCTCTTAATAAACAATGGCATTCTGTAATAACGAGGCAAGATTTGCTTTATCAAAATCCAAGAGAAAATTGAGCCTTTAGCAAAGTAACGTTGTTCCGATTTACAAGTGCAACCTTCCAGGTTAGTCTGCCAAGACAGTTTCATCACTAAGTCTACTCAAGTTAAGAGGCAATGGACCCGTAGTCTGACGAGATGTTAGAGAAGTTGTGGTTGGGAGGATGAAGAGCAAACTTGTCAAGGATCAATCACCTCAGCAAACCTCGAATGGTCTGCTTAGTTAATGCACAACGTCAAAAGAACAAGGTAGTTTCTGTCTTTTGGGCGAACTCGAAGTCCATCGACCTGGGTTGCACTACCAAGAGAGAAACCTTTGCATATGAATACATCAAATACAAACACAGAGAGTAAGAGGATGACACCCTATCTGTACGGCTCATATAGTGACTAACCCCTAGCGTCTTGTCTAGTTTCAAATCATCGAGAAATTGCTTTCTGCTTTTTTCCTTTAATTCATTTCTTTCATTTCAGATCCGTCTTTTTACAGTTGTAACGCCCTCATACCCAATTACTATACCCCTCATAATACTATCCATCTTTCAAATTTATAGCGACTAACATTCTCCCTCAAACGCATGGTATTTTGAATAAGAATTCCATGTGTTTGGTTACATAAATCAACCCAAAAAAAATTAAGAAACACATATATCTAGCAAAAAGCTTCTCATGTTCGCTCCATGGTGCATGCAACTCCAGAAACATAAGAGATCTTTCAATTATAATCCATACGCCGATCAAAATCCTCTCAGAAGCCCTTGATCAAACCCAGAAGGAAGACCCGTTGGCATCCAACTTGGAACGCGAGAAAAATCTCCAATGCAATCTGGACGAAGAACTGAAAATATAAGAGTCATTGTGGCAAGATTGATCCAGATACAAAAGAATCCTTGAAGGAGACCTCAATACGAAGTTCTTCCATCTCACAACAATTATCAGGAGGCGCCGGAATGCTATTGAATTCATAAAAGACGGTGAAGGTACATGGATCACAGGAACAAACCAGGTTGGAAGGTGCTTTAACAACCATTTCGAACAAACTTTCTCGACCTGCAAACCAACCTTCCCTCCAGACTTTAAAAATCTCTTGACCCACTCCATATCTGAAGCAGACAACCTTTTGATGTGCGCAATCCCTACTGACTCTGAGATAGGAAAGGCCCTTAACCATATGGGTTCGCACAAGGCTCCGGGACCAGACAGAATGACAGCACTCTTCTTCAAGACCTACAGAAAGATCACCAGTTTTGATGTCAAGGAAAGTGTGAAAAACTTCTTCATCACAGGCCACATCCTCAAGGAACAAAACCATACTCTCATTGCCCTCATACCAAAGCAAGACAACCCAGTCTCGGTTAATCACTACCGACCAATAAGTTTATGCAATGTCTCTTACAAGCTGATATCCAAGATACTAGCCTCCCGCCTCCAAGCAGTACTGCATCAACTAGTCTCCCCTCTTCAAGCAGCATTCATCCCAAAGCGCCTGATCAACGACAACAGCATCATAGTACAAGAGTTGTGGCACACAATGAGGAAAAAGAAAGGAAAAAATGGGCTTATGGCCATCAAAATCGACATGGAAAAAGCCTATGACAAAATGGAATGGTCTTTCATACTCAACGTCCTGAAGAACTTTGGTTTTGATCAAAAGTGGATTGGATGGGCGGAACAATGCATAAGTACTGCAACTTTCTCAACACTCATCAATGGTGCACCCCACGGCCTCTTCCCGTCTTCTAGAGGCCTTCGCCAAGGAGACCCCATCTCTCCATTTCTTTTCATTCTGTGGTCTGAAATCCTAACCAGATTACTACTTTTCGAAGAAAGCAAAGGAAACATCCATGGAATCAAGGCCAGCTGTGGAAGCCCAGCTATATCCCACCTACTTTTTGCTGACGATCTGATTATTTTTTGCAGGGCCAATAAAAATGAAGCCGCAACTGTTCTTAAATGCCTACAAAAATACGAAAGCTGGTCAGGACAGGTCATCAACCGGATGAAATCAAGAGTGTTCTTCAGCACAAATGTGAATGGAGTAGAAAGTCGTGAAATTTGCAATCTTCTGGGCATCAAAAAGGCACCACCCTCAGATAAATATCTTGGATTACCCATCTTTACCAATCAAAAAAAGATGGGTGTATTTGCAGCCTTAGCGGAAAGAGTTCGACAACGTCTGAGTGGTTGGAAAGCAAAATGCTTATCACAAGCGGGTAGAGGTACTCTGATCAAGGCAATTGCTATGGCCATTCCATCCTATACAATGTCTACATTCGCAATACCTACGGTAGTTTGCGAAAAAATGGATAGTCACATGAGAAGATTCTGGTGGGGGCATGATGAATCAAAGAAGAACCACTACTGCCCAAAAGCGTGGAGTACCTTGTGTATCCCAAAAATGTTTGGCGGAATGGGGTTCAAACCAATGAAAGAAGTGAACAAGGCACTACTTGCAAAGCTGGGATGGGCGATTCTCAAAGAACCTGGGAAACTTTGGGTACAAATCATGAAGGCTAAATATTTTCATTCTTCAAGATTCCTGAACCACCAACCGCCGAAGGATGCTTCTTGGATTTGGAAAGGGATATGCGCAAGCAAGAACATCATTGGTAAGGGCGCTTGTTTCATTGTTGGGAAAGGAGATACCATTGATTTTAGGCTAGACCCCTGGATACCCATGATTGAAGGTTTCAAATCACATACAGAGGTCCCCCTAGCCAAGGGTACAACACGGTCTCGGATCTTATCGACATATTAACCTGCAGTTGGGATAGGCTAAAACTCCACCGCCTTTTTTCGGAACCCACCATTAAGGAAATCCTTAGAATTAGAATTTCCACTTCACAACCCCAGGATTTCTGAGCCTGGACCCTATCAAAATCCGAAAAATTCTCCATCAAAGCAGCCTACCTTGCAGGAAATATGAATAGATTCCAAACCAGCCAACCCCTCTTTCTACCTTTCTGGAAAGCCTTATGGAAAGCAAAGATTTGGGAACGCCACAAAATCCTCATCTGGCGAATTGCATGGAACATCCTCCCAGTCAGACTCAAACTCCAATCCCTATTTTCGGATATAGAAACCATCTGTCCTTTTTGTAACTCGGAAGAAGAATCCACAACTCATCTCTTTATCACATGCCCTTTCACCCGCAACATTTGGTCTGCCTCTCCCCATAATTTCCGGCCACCCCCTCTTCCAAGTCCGATGCAAACAATATCCAACCCCCCACAATGGCTTGAGTACATAGTATCTCCACCATTCTCAGGCAATTCTGATCCAAGTATCAAGGCTGTCTACACAATATATGCTTGTACTGTCTTGGACCATATATGGTGGTGCCGCAACCAAAAACTTTTTCAAAATGCTGAAATGAATATGGAAAGAAGCTGCAAGCAAATTCTGGCTACCTTTGGTCACCTACAAAAAGCTTTCCTTCATGAAAATATTAACAGTAGCCACCCATCTACTGGGGTAAACTCTCCTCTCAATTGGTTCAAGATGAACTTTGATGCGGCAATCAGAAATTCGACATCCGTCCAAGCAGCAGTCTTGCGAAACCATGAAAGAGTAATAGTCTCGGCACAAGCACAAGCCTCCCATACGCAAGACCCAGAAAAGGCCGAAGCGGAGGCAGCGCTAATGGCGATCAATCTAGCCATCCGAAATCGATGCTCACATGTGTTGTTTGAAGGAGATGCTTCAGTTATTATCAACTACTTCACCAATCTCGATCAAACCCCGAACTGGAGATGCTATGCTATTATTGAAGAAGCCAGGGACAAATTGAAGTTCTTCACTTGCTGGACATTTCTCAAAGTTACAAGATTTCAGAACAGGCTCCCCCACAACCTTGCAGCATGGGCATATTGTAATCAATTTTTTGGCTTAGTTCCAATCTCCTCCATTTTCCATCTTTTGTCCATGGAGGACTCTGTGGACTGAGTAATGTACTTTTGCTTTTCTTTAATGAAGTCATTTGATTAGAAAAAAAAAAAGGTTGTCATCTGAATGGCAACATGAAGTGCATAAGTATAAAAAAGTACGAGCTTTAAGGGAATAGCTCTTTGAGAAGAACAAGATAAATAATGGATTTAGAAATTATAAAGAGAACCAAAACAAGGTAGAAAGAGCTTGAAATTATATGCCGGAAAGACAATTAATAAGTATGAAAGGTTATATATACTCTTTGGTGGAGGAGCAAAAAGTAGAGAAACACAACTACTCAAAAATATTTTTGGGCTTAAGATCACATAAAGGATGTCGAATAACTTACTAGACCAAATTAAAAACTTTCAGATCTTAATTTGTACCTAGATAAACAACAAAAGCAAAAAAGAGAGAAAAACATGTGTGGCCACACAAAACGGCTTGAGGCCAGCAGCCTAAACATGAAAGCTCTTAGAGGACTCTCAAAACAGTTACAGGAATCGTCTCTGATATCATATTGAAGTATAAAAATATAATTTTATTTATGTAACGTTGGTTGAATACAAACACCGATAGGTGTAGAGAAAATAATTCAAATATATAAATAACTCGATCTAATAATATTATCTCTAAAAATAACTAATAACTTATTATCTAAAAGTTAAACTTAATAATTTTAAATCGATCTAATATTATCTAACAGAGGCAATCGTCAATGTTTACTTGTCTCAATACCCTTCGTGGCAAGTAGCCTCAATTGTTATATTTTTTGTAATCCCTTGTGTTAATCTAAACGCAATCTATCATGGAGAATGAGTCAAATAAGCACGATTGTGTCAAGATTAATAAACCTCCATATCTACTTCCAGTTCTCCTTGGTTTCTTGGATGTAACCCCTTCGTCCAACGAGCTAGACAGAACTTTGTACTAGCTAAACAGAACTTTGTACCCTATACTGTGAATTTGTCATCCATCATGTTAAATACTTCAATTTTGGTAGCTTTTTGTGTTTTCAGAGAGTATGCACGAGGAGTCCACGGTGCATTTTTTGTGGTTTGGGATACACCGTATATTCTTATTGTATTACTACCACCTGACCTAAAATGTAATACAAAATAAAAAAGAGAAATGTCACAAAGACTTTCTTTTTTTTGTTAATAATAGGCTGGACTGTAAGACTCTAATTCAACCGATAAGGAGTATTGCGTTTCGAGGACCTACAAGGCCGTCATATACATATGATTTCCCGATTTCCGCACCTATATCGGGACCGAAGGGCACAAAAACCCATGTGTGGAGCACATGCAGGGCGAAAACGTAAGTTTGCTACCAACAAGTGCGGCGGATAGGATTCGAACCCAGATAAAAAATTTGAATTGAAATTTTAGAGACCGCTGAACTAACCCTTATTGGCAAATCGAAGTTATGTTATCACACTAGTGTATCCTTGCATCGGAGTAGTCGTTCGTAGCCTAGGACCTTCATCCTCGGTCGATACGCGCCTCTCATCCTGACCCCATCTACGACCCTCCAAAGCAAACTTGTGCGAGTTTTTTGTGGACCCCAGCTGACGGCTCCACACGAAGTTGCCCCTTCAAAGGCTACCCAATCAATACAAATGAGATCTTTGGAGAGGTTTGCGGGTCACAATTTCCATGTGGGATACCACAATATTACTTAAGGGTAGAAGGATCATTTGGAACTGAGTAACTTGGTCAGATGTATAAAGATTTCGAGAGGAAGAAAATGAACAAAAAGAAAATAAGAAAAAAAAAGACAACAAAGATAACACCGTAATTTAGTTTTTACATGCATTTTGACACAGCAGTTATGACTTTTTTCAAAACAATATTGTATAACATATAAAACAGACGGTACATACGTTCAAAAACTGACTATTTTTTTTTTTGGCTGATTTTAAAGTTGGCCTTTAACTTTTAGCTGATTTTATTAACAATTGATTACGTGTTAATGATACAACCCCCACATTTACAAGCAAATATATAGATTTCTTAAAGAGTTTGAACAAGAGAGCCTTTTTGCCCTTTTGGGTGCTTCAAAATGGAAATTACATAGAAGTATGGGCCAAGTATGCACACGTAGAATAGCTTAGACGTGGCCCAGAAAGGATGACTAGATTTACGTTGAGTAGTTGCTTGGAGTGTATCCGATGGGTACGTGTCTTTGAATCAGCACCGACCATTGGGTTGACTTGCCGCACCATCACTGACAGCTGGTTGCATTGGATCAATACCTGGGGGAAACCGCCGATCAGCCGTCCAAACACGTTTGGGTGTCCGTTAAAGAGGCTTCCGTCGTGCCTGATTTCGTATTAACAATATCTTGGCATTTGTTTGGATACCTTGAACTAAAAAAGTATGCCTTTGTGACACCTGATTTGTGCTTGGTATCGATATCATTACGTACTATTTTACGAAAATCGGTATGGTATCAATTTTTCTTGAGCGATTGTTTATTAAAGCGATGGTTACAATTGGTTTAAAAGTATAACTCGAAATTCACATGCACAGTACAATTTATTGAAGATATGTTAGTTTATTCTATCATTTCACATGCTAATTATCCGAGTATCCAGCATAATTGCCCAATTGCGTGAATCACGGACTGTTCAACATGTACAATACAAATTCGAATGGTACTTATTTAAGGGATTTTCTCTTTTTAATCAATGCTATTTGAATATGTAACCCTGATGTCTGGAAAATAACCAAATTTTGCGTGTACCTCAAAATAACCAAAATTTGCGTGTACCTCACTCGTATGAAGTTTTGCGCACCCAAATAGTCTCCCTTTTGGACTATTGCGTGTTAAGAGAGTTTTTTTTCTCTCTCGTTGTTTGTGTCATTTAAAAGTATAAAAATGTCGCTAGAGCTCTTTTAGATGTTCAAAAGTAAAACCAAAGGTGTCTGACATTATTATCTTCTCATCTTCAATGAACTTTTACCTCTTTTCTTTTTCTTTTTTTTTAAACTTTGTTTTCTTTTTTTTTCTTCAAAATTTTCAGGTGATAACATTTCGTACCATCATCTTCAGCGGCCTTGATTAGAAGACTAATTCCTTTGTGAACTGTCAGTTCCCTCACACTTTTTGGGCTAACAGGGATGAATTAATTTAGAGTAATCCGAGATTACTCTTCTTCGCGAGCCTTTCAGTTCTTACTCCTTAACTTAGGTAAGTCATAAAGTCTTCTTAAAGTTATTATTATCTCATTTGTTGTGAGTCTCCATCTTCATCCTTTTTGTTTTTGGTGCAACAGAAATTATATAAAACCAAAGTAGTAGTTCGAAGGACCTAGGTCCTTACATGAGCAACACCTGCAATACCATCTGCTAACAAAGGGAGCACCACATCTAGTAGTTGTATGAGGTACACAAAAGATTCCTTTTATAGCTCACCTATTTTTGGCAATTGATATGCGCAACAGTTAACTTCTCTATATATATGATTAATGATAGGCTTAGTGCTTCTAACTAAGAATCTGGCATCCTTAATAAGGCTGCTCATCGGGTGCTATGAGTTTTCTTTCTCACTCTTGCTTTGTGTTTTCTCTATCAATTATGTTATATATTCTTATCACTCTCGTGCTTTCGTTCTTACTCCACTCACCTAACAAGCTACCTGCCACTAAAAAAAAATAACATATGATTACACCCATGCTGTCGCAACGAATACACGTTTGCATTGCAAGGAACTAGGCCCATGTAGGGTACCATCAACGGTGTAAGATGTGGTTGTAAATGGCTGTCAGTCTCTGGTGAGCGCACAGGATCCTCGCACTCTCCTCCTGTATCGGTGTCACGCCACCGCACGAAGCTGACCAACAACACCCACCACACAAAAAGGGCAAAGCCCACGCGTGATTATCAGGTCACGTGACCACTATCATCAGGCCGCCTTTGACCTTGCCAAGCATCTAATCGGCATTTCTTAAAGCGATTAAAATGCTTGTTTCCACGTTGAAACTTCTAGTGTCGTCCAATAATTGAAGATCCAAAAAGTGTTTTAACCGCCACTGTTGTTAAATTTAATAATATTATTATGCTTATTTTTTTTAAATATAAAATTTTAATTATACTTATAAGATAAATAAATAGGAGTTGAATCAAATTGCACCATCGTCAAGTGAACAAACATAAAAGATATAAAAATAGAGTCAAATGCAAACTCAAAAAATAAAACTCGAAACCTTATGCAACCAGAGCACTGATATAGCATTAGATTTCCATTTCACTTAAAACCTTTAAACTTTTACAGAATGAATCCACATGTTATGCTTAACATAAGCACATGTGCTTGTTCTCGCTGTCAAAAGAGTAAAGGTTGAACATTTTAATTTATCAAATTGAATCTGAAAGTGCACACGATAAATCAGAATGTAAATATTTCAAAAGTCTACTCGGTTTCTTTTGAATCAAACCCAACTGCATTAATGCACATATTTCAAAATGAAAACCAAAGTGAAAAGCAAAGTAGATTTCAACTATTTAGCCATTTTGGTTTCTACTAAATATACATGAAAATGTTACGCTATTGTGTATTTATGTACAACCGACGTATGATGAAGAGATTAATATAATAATTTCACCAGAATCAATGCTTAGAAGAATATCCATAAAAGATCGTACGAAAGATTTAATATACGCTTCAAAATATCTGAACTCTCAAAATTACTCTTACGCAAAGACTCTATACCAAATTGTGGACATATTTTTACATAAATTAGCTACAGTGTAGTTGAAGGTTCAGAAAGTAAAACTTTGTGCTTAAAATCCCTTTCTCTAATCCTTTTTCGTTGTCTAAAACAATAATTTCATATGCATTTCTCTCATCGTTGTTTGTTAGTCAATTGTTTATCATTTTTTGCGTTCGCCGTTAAGTGCTTTGAGACGATCTCTTGACATTAAATGTTTTAGGATTTGATTAACGTTGTAGTGTTCTACGAATTCATTATACAAGCTTAATTTTTTGAAATTCGACACTTTGAAATCCATAGCCGTTACGATCAAAGAGTCACCCACACGTCGGCTGCCAAACGCGAAGACGCTTAAAAATAAAGGTCTCTTTCTCTCTCCTCACCTCTCCTGCAATCCTGGCTGGCATTACCTTTCCGTTTTACATCCCAAAAAAAAAAGATCAAAACTTTATAAATACCCCAACACCACCTCTCTTGTGCACTTTCCAGGTAAATTACCCACCCAAAGCACCCTCAATGGCGACCTGGCTCCTAGGGTTTTGAAGTCCAAAATTGCAACCGCCCCCACCTCACCAAATCCATGGCCAACAACCCCTCCACCTCCGCCACGACCACCAGAAAGGAAAGCCAGGGCCTGTTACTGGGCCGCTACGAGGTGGGTAAGCTTCTGGGCCACGGGAGCTTTGCGAAGGTGTACCATGCGAGGAACGTCAGGACCAACGAGAGCGTGGCGATAAAGGTGATCGACAAGGAGAAGATCATGAAGGGTGGCCTCATGGCGCACATAAAGCGCGAGATCTCGATCCTCAGGCGCGTCAGGCACCCCAACATCGTACAGCTCTTCGAGGTCATGGCGACGAAATCGAAGATCTACTTCGTGATGGAGTACGTGCGGGGCGGCGAGCTGTTCAGCAAGGTCGCCAAGGGCCGGCTGAAGGAGGCCGTCGCCAGGAAGTACTTCCAGCAGCTCATCTCGGCCGTCGGATTCTGCCACGCCCGCGGGGTCTTCCACCGCGATTTGAAGCCCGAGAACATACTGCTGGACGATGATGGTGATCTGAAGGTGTCCGATTTTGGGTTGAGTACTATCTCTGAGCAGATTAATGGGGACGGATTGTTCCACACCTTTTGCGGGACGCCGGCCTATGTCGCCCCCGAGGTGCTCGGGCGAAAAGGGTACGATGCTGCAAAGGTGGATATCTGGTCGTGTGGGGTGATTCTGTTCGTCTTGATGGCGGGTTACCTGCCATTTCACGATCAGAACATAATGGCCATGTACAAGAAGATTTACAAAGGCGAGTTTCGGTGTCCCAGATGGTTTTCGCCCGAATTGTCTCGGTTATTGACTCGATTGCTTGATATTAATCCCGAAACCCGGATTACCATACCCGAAATTATGAACAATAGGTGGTTTAAAAAGGGGTTTAAGCATATTAAGTTTTATATTGAGGATGATAAGTTGTGTAGTGTTAATGATGTCGGTAATGACGATGATGTGGAATCTTGTTGTTCTGATCAGTCGTTGTCTGAGTCGGATTCGGAAATGGAGAGTAGGAGGAAGCTCACGAGCTTGCCTAGACCCGCCAGCTTGAATGCGTTTGATTTGATTTCATTCTCGCAAGGGTTTGATCTCTCGGGGTTGTTTGAGGAGGGAGGGGAGGGGACCAGGTTTGTCTCTGGGGCGCCAGTGTCGAATATTGTTTCGAAATTGGAGGAGATTGCGAAGGTGGTTAGTTTTACAGTGAGGAAGAAGGATTTTAGGGTGAGTTTGGAAGGGTCTAGGGAGGGGGTGAAGGGGCCATTGACTATTGCTGCGGAGATTTTTGAGTTAACGCCGTCGTTGAGGGTAGTGGAGGTGAAGAAGAAAGGAGGAGAGAGAGGAGAGTACGAGGACTTCTGTAACCGTGAATTGAAGCCTGCATTGCAGAACCTAATGCTGGAAGAATCTGCTGAAACTTCACATTTGCCATCGGATACTGAATAGAGAGAGAGAGAGAGGAGAGTACGAGGATTATTGTAAGTGTGAATTGAAGCCCGCATTGCAGGATCTTATGCTGGAAGAATCTCATGCTGTAACGATGAATTGAATCTTCACATCTGCCATTGGATACTGAATAGAGCGGGAGAAAGAAGAGAGAAAGGTACCGTACTTTCTCTCTTTCTTTTTGTTCCTTGGAACCGCTAATGTTCTATAATTGTGTTTTTTCTTTGTTCCCTTGTTGTGCTAGAAGCTTTAGATTTTCCTCGATATGTATTCTTCACATTTCATAGGCTATCACAAAATTTGAGATGAAACGATGGTTTTTTGCCAGCAACTCGTGGTTTTTGCTTCTTCTGTGACCTGTATATTGAGAAAGCGGAATCAACTCACTTCTTCTTGACATCTCCTGAATTCAACTGCTTTTCTTTTATGTAGCCAAATTTCTTCCAACATATTGAACCTTAAACTTATAAATATACATGTTGGTTAAAGGAGTATTATTTTCTTTCTCAGAGGGCGTCAAGATTTGAGGCTAATGCCTTGTGCAATCTTTGCTGGTCATCTTATTTTTAGCTGGTGTTTCAGTGTTCTATTTGCATGTTGCCATAAATTATTTGAAAGGTAATGAGCTTTTTAAAGCAAAAAGTGCGAGAAGCCGCTGGAGAATTCTTCACCGGCATCTCTCAAAGTAGGCTATTATATCTATTAGGCAGATGAGCCATTGCTTGGTAAGCTGAAAAGGTTTTGGGGGGAGAGAGAGGGGAAATTTAAGTTCAAGTCTAGAGGTTGTGCTATATGCTAGATTCTGTGGGCTTCTTTCGAGTCAGTGGCTCTCACCAGCCCTGTTAGGTGGGATCAAGACTGTGTTATGACCTTTACTGAATGTGAGGGGCATTCTTCAAGACTGGCCAAGCAATGGTTGTAAGCAACTAATACACATTGCTCCCTCCGAATATGGGTTTCTATGTGTTTTGTAAATCTATATATCAGTTGGGCAAACAATCTGTGGTTATGCAACAAAAACTTGGATGTGCATAGCCTCTTTTACATCTTTGTATAGCTTTGTGGTCCAATGACAAACATTCCGACGACGTAATCACAACGGCTTCGCTCTCAATTTTTTACATGTATAAGCGTGCCTATTTCTCCCTCTTTTTTCTTTACCCTGCTGGAATCTGCATTTACTTCTGTTTGAAAAGGCTAGCATCCTAAAAAATGTGTAAATATAGGGAAAAGAATGCCTCTATCACTGTCTTAGTTCTTGGTGGTTGATTGCATCTTTGTCTATGAAGGAAACGATGTTGGCGCGAAACAAGCCCTGAATCAAGTGCTGCTCTTTTTAACTGGCTGAGATATATCATTTGGGTTTTGTGCTCTATCTTTGTTAAACTTTATCACTACAGGGTGTAAGATGCCAACTTGCAGCAGGTTATGAAGTTGCTGCGAATCCTGGGGCTGCGCCTACATGTATGCCACGTGATAGAGCAGACAATTTGTAGGCTGAGTGTGGCTGGGAAAGTACAGTACATTCTTTTGTATTTTACAAGCTTATAATTATTGCTGGGTTATGGCTGCTTCTACTTGTCTGCCATATTGCCATGTAAACGGTTAGAAGTTTTATATGGAGGTAATACGGCTGGAATCAAAGGATAGCTCCTTTTGTGTTTTCTATTACTTGCAGTTGATTTTTAATTTTGGATTTAGCTACCCACAAGTCCCTTGTTTGATCCGCTGTTTAGGTATGGAGGAGGATATGACCAAGACAGGTGTGGTTATGCTTGCAAAAGTACCTTTCACTATAGAATGCCGTAGTTTGTGTCCCTTCATGTGCAAAAAACTTGCATTTTCTTGGAAGTGTCACCGAAATATATACATGTACCTGTGTATGAGCCTGCGGATTCGTGTCGAATAGTGTAAAATGAGAAGAGTTAGAAAAAAAAAAATAGATGCCACATAATGGAAGGGAATAGTCGTCGATGTTGTGTACAAAAGAATTGAAGGCGGCATTCCTCACCCCCTACCTTGATGAGAGGCTGGAGTTGAAATGGAAACTTCGGCAGATTAGTGTGCACAAATCAGTAGGCAATATCAGTTTCTTGGGTCAATGGTACGTCCCTCTATGATATCTAGTGCGACATCTAGATGTGCCTTTTAATCTGTACCTCTTGTATAACCTGCCTGTGTCGTTTAGGCACAATGATTGAATTTTTTTTGTTTTTCTGATGGGCTTCTTCTGATTGCTTTGCACATTTTCTCTGCTTAATTTAAACCTAATGGTCAGTCTACATGCTGATAGCATGCAACTGGTAGGTGTTCTCGTTGGAATGTCAGGTCAATTTTCTTCATAAAATGGATATTTATGTCGGTAGGAATTGAACAAAACTACTTGTGTTAGTCGAAAGTAAGTAGTAGTTGTTGAACAGAGATTTTGCTTGTTTTTCCATGAAAACAAGTGATGTACTGCGAGGATTGGACACGGAAAGGTTGAGTGAGACCAAAGCAGGGACCGTATACCTGCCATTGATTGAAGGTTCAATGTGCATAGATGTCAGGAATGCTTGTAAGTTGTAGGTTCTTAGTTCTTGAGCTGCTGAAGTTCGCTGCAAGTCTCTTCCTATGTGGCAAGGAGTCGGCGAAAATTTCTGAGTGCTGTCGGAAAAAAAATGTATCTCCAGATGGAGGGGCAGTGATAATAATAAGTGGTCTATTTCCATGGTGTTGCAGCTATTTTCTCATGAACTTGGTGATTGCAATCCTTGCTTGACATGTTGCAGTGTCCAAAGTTCTCTGTACTCATTGAGGCAAAACTTTGAAATGAGCCACAGAGCTAGTGGGTTTGCATCCTAAGCTGGATCCTCAATCATTAAGTTAGAAAAGCAGACAACCATGAAGGCAACTCGATTATCAATGCTTGTCATGACCAAGGGAAAACATAATATTGTAACTAGTTGTTGCTCCAACTACAGGTACAAGTTGCTTGTGGTGACCATTGGAGGTCCTTTTCCAGATTGTCAGATACGAACAACTGAAAGTTCATAATTTCAACTAGGGAAGTGAATCTCCTTTCGAATGTATGAGCTTCACTTTCAACGCAAAACTTAAAAATGTCGTTATATACTCACTGTAGGGATAATAATAGAGCTCAAGTGACAAAAATAGAGCTTATATATCAACTTTCAGTTAAACTATAATCTTTGTCAACTATAGCGAAAACATTAGTGCAGGTTTAATGATGAAAAATAGGTCATTCTCTGCTCTATCGTTCGGGTCGTCTTTATTGGAAATGTTCGGAGCGCGAGACGCTGTAATCACCATCGACTGGGTAGGATTCGAGGCCTTTGTCCCGTTGCTTCTTTGTTGAGTAGGGAGACTTGACAAAATGAGACCCAAAAAAGAGTGGCTTTAGTACAGGGAATGGGGGCTAAACCACCGAAGATAACAACCAGCACTTGCGCGAAGTAGGCATGCGTTCGCGTTTGAATAATATGCACAGATTCACTGCCTTCTTCACCGTAGCTTCCTCTCTGTCCTGACCGATCCAAGTTGATGGAAGAGCAAACGCGCAAAAACTGATCCACGGATGAAGAGCTGCGATTCAATTGTATTCTAATGGTTTAGAGTTTCAGAACAAAGTGTAGTCTATAGTCCATCAATGTAGTTTACCGGTTTATTGTGCATGATCGCTATTGAAACTGAAGTAGTATAAAATGTCTGATGGTTAGAAGTTAATAGTCTGAACTAACTAAGACCGTACCGTCGAAAGCATAATACAATAACCTTCTGCATTTCTTAATTCCTCCTCATATAAATTTTGTTGGCTGGCCGGATGTAAAAGAATCAAACATGCGACTGAAGCAAAGAAAAACGATCAAAGACATACGAGTCATAGATAAAGGACCAACTAAAACTTATAAGAAAAACAAAAAGCAAAGGACTATAAGTGCAATTTATCCAATCAATTGTGTAAATGGTACCGAAAGAAAGTGTAAATTATGGCTTTGGTCCTTTAAGTTTGTACAAATGTTTTCAATGGTCTTTCATCTTTAAAAAGTTTCGCATTAGTCATTTAAATTTAGCTTAGTCCACAAAATGGTCCCCAATCCTGTATGTTTGGTTTTTCAGAGGGGTACAAGTGGAAAGTACAAACCAAGAACTTAAAATAGAGCATAAACCAAACCATAGAAGCACATAAAATATTATCTATTTTCAGTTGTCAATTACCACATACTTCTTTCTGAATTTTCACTTTTTCCGGTTGGCCTCAAATTCGAATTAATATAATCTTTGAGCCCATTCTGATGATCTCCCATATTTACCCTTCAGCCAAACCATCAATCAAATTGACTTAACACAGTTAAGAGCCTAAGAACCACATTGTGGGCAATTTGAAACATAAAGGACCAACTAGGAACATTTTAAAAATGAAAGTTCATTTGGAACATTTGTGTAAATTTAGAGGACCAAAGTTAGAATATACCGACAAAAGAATAAGTGAATTATATCTTGAAAATGGTAACCAAACAAAGTTTTGAAATTTTCATATTCTCAAAAGTTCAAAAACAAAACGCCAAGGGACTAACAAACATAACCCATCCAATGATTGATCTACCCATCACTCATGAACCCTACACCCTAGCAAAGTTCATAGGTGACATGAAAAGTATGACGTAAAATAATTTACTTTGTCTCTTTAGGCGAACTATTTCAACGTCGTTGGTTCATGTCCTACATCAAGAAATGTACGTTTCGATAGATTATGCGGATCTAACACACCAGACTACATGTTTAAATATCATTTGCCCAACCACAAGCATAAAAGGAGTCATATCTTTCTTTAGTTATCATCTATGCATCAAAGTTCACTTTTAGGGTCTCCATAATATGCGAAGCAACAATTTTCAAAGAAAAGTGGGAGCTATTATTAGTGAGCAACAATCTGCCTGATCATAGGAAGATACTCCGTATATGTTATCTTCTTGTTGTGGCCATCACTAACAACAAAGTAATGATCATGTCTACTGCTGCAAGGAAAGACAAAAACGTACTCTCCCTTTTCTTCATCATTGATTTGATTGTTTGAATTAACTTAAATAATTGGTCAGCATCATACTTTTGTGATGCTTACTGACTTTTTGTTGGCTTATGTCAACATAATCTAAGGCCATGGTGGACCAACCAAAGCAGTAAATTTGTCGCTAAGGAGGAAATTAAAAATGTAAAATTTGCTCTTAAGTATATAATCTACACAACTTTTTAGCGACAGACAAAATGTTAAGTAGATAATTTCACCTCTTGCCAAAGGAGTGTACTGTATTTCTAACGGCGTGGTATCCAAGAATACCAATAATTTGTTTTTCTTAAACATTTTGTCTTGTTTGAAATGTTTAGTGAAAGATTTTAGACCTATTGCGTATCTTATTACTGATAACAAATTTGCAGTTCGTTGGAAGCTAGGATTGATTTTACAAATCCTCTTTCCTTGTTTGTATAAAAGAATTATGACTTTTCTTCAAAACATTGTAAAACCGGCCCCATAAGTTATTTTGGTTATATTACCAAAAAAGAGAGTTATTTCAGTTACTTTTATAATTTTACCTTTTATTGAAGTGCTTTGTACATTGTTTGATAAAACGAATGATGTATTTTAGTTTGTAGAGAAGGAAAAAATACAAACTATAGTTGTACTGACCTAGGTCAACTAATCTCCTTAAAAAAGGTTAGCCAATAAAAACTAATAAAATCCTTAACAATCTTTTGTAAAGCTTATATCTCAAGCATCCATGTATCCGATGCGGCACAGTGTGTTACAATCTTCTTTCTTTTAGTCTGAATGTTAGCGTTAAGGTCCAAACTTAACATTGTAACACACAATCCAGAATCTTTTTCTTCAACCAATGTGAAATATACCTGTCTTTATTTGCCTTAAATATCCTCTTGATAGTTGATATGGGATATCTTTGTGCTTGCTTTTAGTTTTACACCTAAGTGGATAGCGCGGTCCAAGATCTATTACCACATGCAATGGTCCAGATCAACTGGGGCACCATAAGGCAATGCCTCCGTCAAAGCCACTGCGTAGAAATTAGATCCTTGGCATGATCTTTTAGGCCAATCTCATACATTTATCGTATCCAATGTGGGATAAGGTGTACAATATTATGATATCTTATACTAAAGGTCACATAATAGTGATTGACCTTATGATGTTAGAATGCCTACCTCGCTAGACAATGCAATGTGATGAAGTTGTGGATCAAATCATCATTACAATAGTTGTGGGTACATAGCTAATTTTTTTTTTTTTGAAGACTTAGGGAAAGGAAGCTTAGATAGAGGACTTTCATAAGTACTTAATGCAGGTTATTTTTTATTTTTATATTGAATGCCAAGATTTATATGTCTTTGGAGAGTGTACGTTAAAAATCATGTGTATCTTTATCACGAACAAAAGAAGTTGAAATAGAGAGATAAGCACATTAATTTTTTAAGGTGTTATTTAGACATACACAATTAAAACAACGAACACGACAAAATTGAAAAGAAAACCTAGAATTCTCTAAATAAGAAATGCTCAAATTGATTTACAACTACATAATGGCCTTTGTAAAGGCATATACATGATCAACCATAAAGGGGAACATCATAACATACTACTAGTATTCATTTTTTGGCAAAAGGTTCTAGTAGACTTGCAGACTGGTCAACGAGGCAGGTACCAGTAATACCAGGGTACTGGTAATACAGGTTGGGGGGAGGGGGGGAATCACCTGGAATTTTTTTTCGGGTAGTCCAATCTGACATCCGTACAGTATCTGAGCAGTCCGGGTAGACCCGAATATTATTTTTGTTTTTCTTAATAACCAGTTTTATTTTTTAATTTTGATTGTTGGCATATTTTCTAAGTTTTCCATCTTTTCTCCTTACTGTTATATCTCTTGTAATAAGAAGTACCTTCGATTTGAAGATAAATTGTTAAATCAATGCTAAATCCTTGAAATAACAAATAATAAACAGTCCAACTCGAATACAAGTAAACAACTCGAATACAAGTAAACAAAAAACGAATTACAAAATCATGTTATAAGAACACCACAACAAAGGTAACATCAAGCCCCACAATCCAAAGTTAAACAACTAAACTCAAAGACAAATCCGACTGTTAAGGATATGGTAGAAGTGACTGGCGGAGGTGATTACGGCGGTCGGCGTTGAGTGTGGAAGTCAAACTATAGTAGGGATGGCAATTAGATCTGCACCCGACGGATCTCCAACCTGCTTCGACGTGCTAGGAGCATGTTATTCTAACTGACTGAGTTACAGGGCTGGTGTGGTATTTATATTTTTAGTCCGCAACGGGTTAGGGTCAGGTATCGTATTCTGTCAAATCCGCCTTGGTACCTGGCTAGACCCGACCTGTCCGGTGACCTGTACCTGCCCGGTATAGTAACCCTATGCAAGAAGCAATCTCAGTCATCCATCCTAAAATATATATAGTTTTTTTTTCAACCAAAACCATATAATTTCTTTCTTCTCTACCGACTCTTAACCAACCCTGCTCCCTCGTTCTTCTACTCCCCTCCCATTATCAGCTGTCTGCCCCGTAGGGCCACAAATCACATGCACTTCACCACCACCTAACTAGTAGCACCACCATCACCACCACCTAACAGTTACTAAACACCGTCCACCTCCACGTCGACTAAGCACTATCATAACCACCTCAACCTGTCTGTCCACCTTAACCTCGACCACCTTCACCATCAGCACAATATCTCTCTAGAGTTGATTGGCCACCAAGAAGACTGGATCTGAATTTGAAATTAATTTGTTTCCTTTTTTTATTGTTGTTTTTGTTGTTGTTGCTTCTTTTCCTTGGGTAAGTGGTGGTGATGGGTAAAAATTGGTGAATTTGCTACAAAGAAGATCGGGGCGGATCAAGGCGGGGTCAGGTTTTATAAACTACCTTAGGATCAAATATGGTATTACTTGCACTCATTTGACCAAGGGGCGGGGCTGGACTGGGCAGAGTAGGGGGTTTCAGGAATACGGGGGCGAGTACGGATTTTACAAGATCCTCGTCTGACTCGCCCAATTGCCCTTCCAAGCTACTGTGGTATTTGGAGCTACAACCACATGAAGAAATTAACGACAGAGGCATGGATTTGCGGTGGACGATGGAAAGGTACACGGGCATAGAGTGTGGAGTGTGTCAGACTGTGGTCACAATTACATATTGTTCCCAACCCATTCTGGTTGGACCCAGGGGCCCACTAGGGGTCCCGCTTTGCGCAAGCAAGTCGGCATATGCAACAGTCGTTCGTCCAACGCATCGATCCTGTCAGCGCCCGCACGCTCAAATCACGTGCGTTTTTCGTGTCATGCGCCTTGTGCGTGACTTAGGCGCAATTTATTTTGTATTAACGTGACCCACGGGAGCGCGATCGTCACGCCGGGACCACATGAACACCTTTTTGTCAGAATCATCGACCGACAGCGTAACCCGAGCAAGGGGGCCAAGGGGCAAAGGCCTTGGCCAGCCCCATGGGGTCGGCCTCGGCCTGCCCCAGGGGTCAGCCTCGGCCTGCCCCAGGGGTTGGCCTTGGCCTTCCCCCCGGTTGTTCACTCTCTGCGCAAAGTTCCTTCCGCGCTTTGTTCATCTCATACACTTCGTATGTGACTTTGGCACCTTGTTTGTCATGTGGGTACGATTCATGTCGACGCGCTTGTCATAACACAACTTCCGGATTCGTCATTGCCCATCAAAACACCTATCGTCGGCGCGCCCGAAGTTCACCTAGGAGGAGGAGTGGCCTTGGCCTCCTTTCATGGGAGTTGGCCATCGGCCTTGGCCACCCCTTAGGGTCAGCCTCGGCCTCACCAAGGGGTCGGCCTCGGCCTTCCCAAGGGGTCGGCCTCGGCCTCCCCAAGGGTGGTGGCCTTGGCCTTCCCCCATGCTTGGTCGATGACCCCCCCTCGCGTGCGCTTGTTTCTCAAGTCTTTGCACCTCCGCGATGTTTATGGACGTTCGTCCATCAACCTCGCGACGTCTGTCATGCATCAACCTCGCGACGTACGTCGTGCATCACCTTACGGATGTTCGTCCATCAACCTCGTGATGTCCGTCGTGCATCACCTTACGGACGTTCGTACATCAACCTCGCGACGTTCGTCGTGCATCACCTTAAGGATGTTCGTCCATCAACCTCGCGACGTCCGTCGTGCGTCGACCTTACGACGTCCGTCGTCCACCAACCTCGCGACGTCCGTCGTGCATGAACCTCGCGACGTCCGTCGTACTACGACCGTATACCATCACTTCTAACTTTGTCATTACTACATGTTGCATTCATCATCTTGTTATGATAGGTACACTCAGCTCAAATCCCATCTTCGGGACACCCGACGCTGCCCGTGCACCATCTCGGTGACATTCGTTGCCGCGCCCGTGCGCCTTTCTCATGATATGTGCCCCCGGTACCAGGTATTGTCTCATGCCGTTGGCATCGCGCCCTTGCGCCACAATCAATGTCTCGTGCTGTAGGCACCGCGCCCACGCGCCACAATCATGTTACATGCTTACGGGATGGGCTCACAACCTTAAAGCCATCGCCGTCACAATCACGGGGGGCTTCGGCCCTCGTAGCGGGATGGACTCACAACCTTATAGTCATCACCGCCACGGGATGGGCTCACAACCTTAAAGCCATCGCCGTCACAACAATGGGGGGCTCTGGCCCTCGCAGCAGGATGAATTCACAACCTTATAGTCATCGCTGCCACGGGATGGGCTCACAACCTTAAAGCCATCGCCGTCACAATCACCGGGGGCCACAGTGCCACATGTCGTCCCCTGGGAGTGACACGTCACCAGAGGGTCCCAAAATACCAATTTTCCGTTGGATTGCCGATTCCCAAATTCGCGTTACCTGTCCCGCACAGCGTCGCTCTACCTGTCTGAGAAGACTGACCACGCCGCAGTAGCATGATCAGAGTAAGCCCGTTGCCCCAGCCACCAATCCAAGCCCTTACTGAATCCCACAAGATGCGTCAAGAGACGCATAGATAACCTATGGCCGACTGCCAGGCGGACTAGGCGCGATGCCCTCAAAAGACCTGCTCCCGTCCTGGAGTGACCCGAAGGTCATTGTCCTGATGGTGTCGACAATCAATGGTAACATGCATGGACATGGTTGCAACTCAGTGCTCAGAGCCTGGGGGCTCCGGCCCTCGCAGCAGGATGAACTCACAACCTTATAGTCATCGCTGCCACGGGATGGGCTCACAACCTTAAAGCCATCGCCGTCACTACCACGGGGGGCTCCGGCCCTCGCAACAGGATGGACTCACAACCCTATAGTCATCGCTGTCATGGGATGGGCTCACAACCTTACAGCCGTCGTCGTCATAATCACGAAGGGGGGGTTCCGGCACGAGGGGACTTTTGGAGGGATTCTAAAAACATCACTTTCTCACTCTTGAATTTGGGAGCTCTTGGATTCTAGAGAGAGAAACATAATTTTAGATCATAGCATTGCGCCTTGACTTGGATCACCGACTGTCGGTCTTGTTCGTCTCAACCTTGTCTCCGCGGCACTGCCACTCCTCACGACCTGTCTGGGAAGCCTTGCTCTCGGCCCTTACTCCGTCCTTGCTGTCTCTCATTTGGCATACTTGGAAGCTGACGCGGACTGCAGCCTTTGTGGCACCTCCACGTAGGTACGAACCCACTTCCTTGGCATCACATATGACTAGGCACAAATCTGCGATCGTACGGATTGTAGAGTCTTGGAGTGTGGAGGGTGGTGGTACACTTGCGTAACCTGTATGCGACACAGAACGAACCGAGATTAACCACTCGGTCTGATTACGGGTAAGAAGTTAAAAGGTCTCCATTTTTAATGTCAACACCCCATTTTTGCATCGAGTTTGGTCGACTTCCTAGAACGGGCCTTTTTTTGCCAAGTTTATTTCTAGGGTAAATTACTCATGGCTCCCCTGAGGTTTGCCCTAAATTACATACGGATCCCCCAATCTTTTTTAATTACTCTCCACTCCCTGTGATTTGTTACTGTCTTACATAAAGCTCAGTTTCGTTAAAGAACAGTTAAGAAAAGTTAGGGTACCTTTCAATTATTATGATATTCCCGAAATGCCTTCTTCTTCTTCTTCTTCCTTACAACCTAATGCTTAGCCACTAGCGCCGATGCTCTGTCGACTCCTCACCACCGCCGTCGACGCCTCACCGCCGCCGTCAAAGGCTGATTCTCCTATTTTCTCATACACACTGACGACCACTACCGGCAACTACCGGCAACTACCGCCTATCCAAACACTATCTTACACCAAACTCGCACTACCCATCAAGCACACACATACGCACATAGACGGTGGACACTTTGCCTCTTCTCTAAGACTCTCCTAACTATGCCCACCCTGATCTAGAGATACAGATAAGGCGATTGGGCTGATGGCGCCAATGGCTGACAAAGAACATTACGGTACAGAGGAGGCGTCTGAATCAAGAAGAAGACTTAATCTCTCCTTTATTGGCTTTTCCCAATTTCTACCAGTGATCAACAATCACGAGGCTGTTCTTTTTGTCGACAGCTCTGGGAGGAGACGATGGGGCACTCGCCGGACCGTCACGAACCACGGTGTAAGACACCTGCTTGGACTCCTCGTCCACCTCGGACATCTTCGACGATCAACCGGATCTGAACTGGAAGGCGAGGATCTGAACCGGATCTGACACAAACATCGTCGTCATGGATTACTGATTAGAGATGGCCTTGGTACTTGTCGGCCTATAGCTGGGCGAGCTCGGCGAGGCGCTGTTCGAGCAAGAAGGCAAGCTGAGGATGCTATGATTGGAGCCACGACAAACTCGGAGGAGAAGGAGACGTGCTTCTGCACGAAGAGGGAGTAGGTCTGCTCGGCAGTGATGGAGGAGGCATTAGCCTCGGCCTTGACGGATCTGACACAAACACCTTCTGCACCAAGTCCATCTCCAATTGGTATGGCACCGATTTTTTCTTGGAGGAGCTGCCGTGGCGGTGACCGTGATGGGGCGAGGGCTCTCTAGCGGCGTTGCTTGCCTTGCTTCGTGAGAGAGAGAGGGGTAAATTAATTTGTTTCTCAGGGGTATTAACGTCATTTTCTTACTTCTGTTAATTCTTTGAACGGAAAATTAAAAAGTGTAGTTTAGTGTAATTAAAAAAGGTAGGGGTCCGTGCATAGTTTAGAATAAACCTCAGGGTGTCGCGTGTAATTTACCCTTATTTCTATGATCAAAAGTCGTTATGTTACCATCTTATTTAAAAAGCTTACATTTTTATAGATAAATATTAGAATGTTTATCGTTCTTAATAATCTCTCTCATGCATAAACTCCGGATTAACGATTGTACGTGAAAAGTTAAATTAATGAGATATAAATCAAGGTGCACCATCTTCCAGTGCACAAATAAACCTTGCAAATTACAAAATATGAGAGAAGTACAATATGCAAACAAGAAGAATTAAGTCCAAAATCTTAGACAATGAGAGCTCTGATACCACGCTTAGTAACAGCGACAGAGCGAGAAACGTGGTATTGGTTGGGTACCTTGAAATTTATTTATGATTGAGTTAAGGATATGTCTAAAATCATACAATAATATGTTTGTTTACCCTTTCTTTCGTTACTAAGAGTTAACATGGTGTCATTAACCGTTAAGCCTGACCCCAATGTTGTGCCCATTCTTTAACGGCTCAATCTGAGAGCAATCGGTTGCATAACATTATATCATAGCTCTTATTGTGCAAGTCCTTGACTTCAATTATTTCCAATTGCATATATGGTTCCTGGCAAGTATAATAATAATAATACAAGTTGCACTCTTTTTGTTTGTATATTTGGTAGTTGTGCTCGTTTATATCTCACTGAATTTTTTTTTATGTGCAATCGATGTTTGCACGTGATGAGGAATCTTAAGATGATAGTATTTTTGGGTCAATTTTCTAACAATTTAAATTCTTAGAGTAACCGGTTACGTCCAACATCTATAGTAACAACTAACAACAAAAAGTGTGAAAAAAAAACAATAAAGTCTAAATATATATAATGACTATTAATTATTGTTACACAAAATTTACAGCTCTTTTCAAGGTAGTAGTAGAAAATTTTCAACCAAAAAAACAAACACAGACACTACTGTGATGCTGGCCATGCATTCATTGGCAAAATTGAGCTGTTTCAACGGTGCGGTCGAGTTTGTGACAGGGCTGACATTACGGCAGTCTTCATTGTCCATTCAATTGTGTGGCTCCTCACGTTCTTCGGCGACCAAAGTCAGCCATGTAAACCATGCTTGTATGGATTCAGCCTACCTTTCAACTTCACTATTCGGAAAGTTTCCTTGTCGTGCATTAAGTTAAGGATTCAAAATTGTACTTTTTCGCACGTTTCGGCGTCTGAGTACTTTTTTTTTTGGGAATAGTGGAAACTACCGTTCATATGGTCCGTTGGTTGGTGTAGAGATTCGAACTCGGGACCTGAAAATCATTCCTCAAGGCCCTTTGCCAGTCCACCATCCCTTGTGGTTGGCATCTAAGTACTTGGAAGTTCTGAAACTTTTTTTTAAAGTAATTAAATTTGAATAAAATTTAGTTACTCTCCGAGTTGTAAAATCTTCCTTCAATACCATGTATAATGATAATTATAATCGTTAAATATTTTAGTGGTTTACTGCTTACACTTTTAACGATAATTCTTAGCAGTATTTTTTTAGTTTCACTAATTAATAGTTACTAAATATGAGTAACGACCATTAAATGTCGCTATATAAGGGATAGGGAAAAGATTCTTTCAACCGGAGTAGTAGTCAAAATTTTCTACTAAATTTAAGAACTTCATTAATAGCAAAATAAATCCAATTTTCAACTTGCTAGCAAATTCAAGAAAATCCAGCATGTCTTGTGTCATACGTGGTACATGGGTTTGGTTCTTCTAAGTTGATTGTTCGTTCGATCCCAGTTATTTTCTTCACTAATATCAACAGCAGTCAGACGACTATTCTGTTCTAGCGCAATGATGGCCAAATGCATCCATGTACGAAGAATGTGCATCCGCCAACTATAATTGGACTCACGCCATGTAAAAACTCAATCGAATTTCAAAGGTCTAACCATTAAATCTTTGATCCGCCGAATAACTCTTGAAAGTCTCGGGAAAAGTTGTCTAAGATCGCTTCCACAGCCTCGGAAATATGCAATTCTAAAATCACTCACCGGAAACCTGTATTCCATGCTAGTCCGAGACCAGCCAAATAGCCACTTTCCAGATGCACACAACATGGTCCCTAAGATATACCTGCTGCTCCCGCTGGACAAGGTAACCCAATTGCCAACAAGATTCGTTCATGTAATCTTGTTAGGACGCTTGAAATGCAGGATAAGGATACGTATTTGTCAATAATGGTACGGTGTTCGTATTTGTTATTTGCCCCTAGTGAAGATGCACATATATTTTTCTAAGAAGTTGGAAAATTTATGGTGTATTATTAGTAGTTTGGAATAAACCATATATTCTGATTTTCTACAAAATGATCAAAATTTACCGTTCAGTGACCAAACTATTGCTACCAAATGAGCAAAAATTTGTGATACTGGTGGGGGTCGAGCAAAATCATCAATACTTTTGTAAAACGTTGTTGATTCTGTAATATCACTACAACTTATTATTTTCTAGTAATTTTAGAGTATTCGATAATAATTTTTGCATATATATATATATAGTAGTAAAATTGCTAAGAATGCACGGTACAGTCTGAACCACAGAAACGCAATTGAGTTACCTCAGATGCCACTTACTTGGAATGTCATAACTTTTCCAAAATCTCTAGGATGAAGCAAAACTTTTGCAAGCATTTCAGTCCCGATGAGCCTACCTCCATAATAAATCGAACGAGATCACCCCATCCATATACATGACTTAGAAAATGCAAATCATAGTTATTATGAGACGAATAAATACGAATGAAAAGCAAAAGGAGATCAAGAGCCAACAAACAAGTAAATCTTGATACAAAAAGGAAACATGTAGGTATCTGTTTATCATAAAAAAATTCCCCTTTTCCTGCATAATGATCCAATCTTTAATATGTACCTTGCAAATTCTACCCTGAACACTTATCTTGTGCGTTCCATCATCTCATTTTCTAGATTCACAAAAGGGGCCTTGAGAGATACTAAATCAAACCCCAAAATAGAAGAGAAAAGAAGAGCGAAATTAACAAAAGAAAAGGTGAGAGAGCATGGGGGAGAATACCCTTAACCATGCAGAGAAATTGAAATGAATCAGCTTGGGAAGAATCAATTCTTCAAA
Source organism: Escallonia herrerae (assembly GCA_033070095.1). Classification (NCBI taxonomy): domain Eukaryota; kingdom Viridiplantae; phylum Streptophyta; class Magnoliopsida; order Escalloniales; family Escalloniaceae; genus Escallonia; species Escallonia herrerae. The sequence goes on along the minus strand of JAVXUP010002371.1, from coordinate 72,007 downwards.
TTCTAGCCAAGAAGATGCTCCTCTATTCTTTGCACTATTGCTGTTGCTGCAAAAGCTGGTCACAACCTTGCCAAGTCCATACTATGTCCTTCAAAGATGGCTTCAGGTCCTGGTCGCAAAACTTCCTATATTCCATTGTATCTCCGGCGGTTTTCTTCACCTCCACCACGTGAAACGAAGGCGTCACCTCGAATATCTCAGCATCTATTGCCAACTGGCCCTTCCTGCCTTCTTTGCTCCCTTGCAACTTCACCGTCCCGTCCCTCTTCTTAACATTAAAACTCTCCATCAATGCGACTTGTTCGAGCTTTGACACGATAGTCGAGGCAGAGTTTTTGGTCGTGAATCGCGCCTCGGCCTTGTGATTTGTGTCCTTCTCGAACAAGCCCGATAGATCGAATCCCGGTGAGAGGGATATGATGTCAAAGGCATTTAGACAAGTTGGCCTCATCGTGGAGGTAGAGGAGGAACTTGTTGCACCCTCTTCTTTCTTAGAACCACTTTCTGGTTCCAAATCAATTATGCTCTGGATTTCGAGAATGCTGCGTGGAGTTGCTTCCCCTTCATCGAGATTTGATTTAGGGACTTCAATTTGTTTGAAACCCTTTCTAAACCAAGAATTTTCCATGAGTTTCGCCAATGTCATTCTCGCGCACGGATTTGGATCAAGGATCCTCGAAAGCAACTTCTTCACCTCGGGAGGAAACCATAGTGGACACTTGAATTCACCTTTGCTTATTTTTCGATACATATCCATGAGATTCGTGTCGTGGAATGGAAGAAAACCGGCAAGTAGAACGAAGAGAATTACACCACAAGACCAAATATCCGCCTTCTCGCCATCATAACCTCTTTTGCTAATAACCTCCGGTGCAACATAGGCAGGTGTTCCACACGTCGTGTGGAGGAGGCCATCTTGCCTCTTAGATTCAAACAACGCACTTAGCCCAAAATCAGAGACTTTAAGGTTGCCAGATTCATCAAGAAGGAGGTTTTCTGGCTTTAGATCTCGGTGGTACACCCCTCGGCTATGGCAAAAATCAACCGCGGCAATCAATTGTTGGAAATACTTTCGCGCAACCTCTTCTTTCAGCCTTCCTTTAGCAACCTTGTTAAAAAGCTCCCCACCTTTCACATACTCCATGGCAAAATAGATCTTGGTTTTGCTTGCCATGACCTCGTAGAGCTGTACAACATTGGGGTGTTTGACAAGCCTCATCACAGAGATTTCTCGCTTGATTTGTTCGATGAGACCGACTTTCATCACCTTTTCTTTGTCGATGATTTTAACCGCGACTCCCTGGCCGGTTTTTAGGTTCCGGCCATGGTAAACCTTAGCGAAGGTCCCTTGACCTAGCAATCTCCCTAGCTCGTACTTTTGCATCAAGATGGTCCCCTTCTTCTCCATCTTATCCGCCATATCAGCTTAAAGCAAATGATGGAACTAGAAATCAGCACAAGGACAATTATCAGAATATTGAACCATCTTTTCTGATTAACTAGTCAATGCAGTGTTGGCCCATGAACTAAAGAACAATGAAACACGTTTGAAGGATGCAGGAGAAGAGGAAGGGGCAAGGGGGGCTCAAAAACCTTGCCCTAAAGGCAGGGCTAAAATAACTCCCTTGTGAAAGAGGTCAGGAGGGTGGAGGAATCTTACTAAACCACACAACTACTTTGCATGGTTCTCTCACCCAACAGAAAAACAAGTCTCGCCAATGGATTTTTGGTAAATGTAGTAAAGATCGGTTATTAACTTACTATTAATAGCAACATGTGTACAATTTTTGTGCTATTTTGTGGCCATGGAAATGTGGGAATTTCGTTGGAGAAGATTCAGATTTTTCTCCGGAGACCGGTTTTGATGGAGAAGATGATGAGGAACAAGTGGTGGAGAAAGATCGAGGTGGTGAGATATCCAAGGCTACAATTGCTTGGTGCAGTATATATAAGCTACTCCTTACTTCATGCACATGAACACATGTGAAATGCTGCCCTACCACCGGGATGAAATGGTCCACATATATTAGTTGGTCCACAAGTACTCATCTAGCACTCCAACTCGTCTTTCCAGCGACAAAAAGTAATAAATCAAAACTTTTATAGGACAAATTTTGGGTGAAACTTTAGCTGCGATTATTAAATGATCACACCTTATTATCATTGAAAATAACGTTGTAGAAAGTTTGCTCCAACACGATGGAAAACAAGAAAGCGGAGTTCGAATTCTCCCACAGAGGATACTGGTCACCTTCTATTGCTTTCTGATGGAGCATAAACTTGTCTGTCGGTACCTATATACGTTGATTGCTGAGCGATCATGGTCACAGACAGACCATCCACTCACCACTTGTTGTCCGAAGTAGATGAATGTCTAAGTAGGCCTTGCTCAGGAGTGTTGGACTTGGACCACATTTCGCTGCTTCTCGTTGTAAGAAAACTAACTAAATAAAAAGGCAAAGAAAACTAACTAAATAAAAAAGCAAACTTCGTATTAGAAAAGAAGAAACATACTGTATTTGATAGGCTATTGCCGTTCTTTCTTTGTTTTTTTTTTGGGTGGGTGGGTTTGTGTTGTGCTATTATCGTTCTTTCTATTTTTATAATCGGAACCGGACCAGTTGAAATTTATAATACTGGTTGAGATGTTGTGTTATTTCACAACTGAATCAATTTAAAAAAGACCTAAAGTTAGGGATTTATCAATAAGTAATGTTGCACCAATACCCAACGAAAGAGCCATCGCGGTACCAATCAAAAAGACGGTTGTCGCTACTGGACGACGAAATGGATTTTAAAATTTATTAACATTTTCCAAAAAAGGTACCGTTAATAATCCCGTGGGTATTGAGACCATTAAAAGAACACCCAATAATTTATTGGATATTGTACGAAGTACTTGAAATACGGGAAAGAAATACCATTCGGATATCTCACATCGAGAAAATGATAACTCACAACTCAATATATCAGATTTGTTAATCTTTGCCTCATTATCAATAATTTGAGATTGATTATTTCATATGATATAGCAAATTCAATGTATAAAACTTGAAATGGGGACTGAATTTTGCCGCATTGGTACTTGAAACTTAACATGTATGCTTAATCCACGAAACGATAAGCTATTTTTTTTTTTTTTGAAAAACAAGAGAATTTTATTTAAATCACATAGCTTGGGTCACACCGCATGGGGTGAATCTCCCACAAACATCACATAAGCTGTTTGTATCATCTGGGAGGTTCAAAGTATTAGAGCCAACTTGTGCTTCAGACAAGAGAGAGTCTTTTCTTTCTTTCTTTCTTCTTTTTTTTTTGTTTGGTTCTGGAAAGGAGCTATTTTGCATTAACTAATTCGCAACATTTTATTTGACACAAAACAGTGTTACTTGAGGGTAAATCACTTTTTTCTTGGAAAAATGTTTAGGTGCAATCACGGTCGAAAAAAAAAGAAGAAGCTATAACTGGACATTATATTATTAATGCTAAACAAGTGCTACTAGAATTGTTTGTTCTTTTTATAAAAATATCACTTATCATGATTAATAACTATTAATTATTCTTTTATGGAGATTGTAGCTAAAAGGCTACCCATTATAGCCAAAATACATTCTTCTTTTTAATGTGCAATACTATACAAGCAATGACTATATATATATATATATATATATATATATATATATATATATATATATATATATATATATATATATATATATATATATATATATAGCATGCTGACTATTTTCAAAATAAACATTAATATGTCTTGTTGTACTTCTTTAATCTTTAACCCATGTACTGCTTCCCATAATTAAAGGTGTTATTAGGATTAGTTCCTGTATAAATTACGTGTTGTACTTCTATCTCATTTACATTTTAAAAGTTCAAATGTACCCAAAATACATTTTATCTTGGTTATTCTCTGACTTTCATCGTTTAGCATAATAAAATCTTCTTAAAATGTTTAGATTTTAGAAAGCGTGATCTCATATGTTCGTCATACTCCCTAACATGCCAAATATTTTGCGACTAATCATTTTTAAGCAGCACATCGAATTTATGGAATAGTTAATGTCTTTACATTTCACCTTTAGCCTTCTCAAACTGCTGTTATAGAAAAATTTGTCACAACTTGAACCATATATAGGCCAAATGCATCGATTGTATAATGGATAATTTTATTCTGCGGTCTGTTAATGTCCAATGGTAAAATCAATTAACGCAGTCAATGCCTTCTAGCAATTTTTATGAGATTCCACACTTTTTTTATTATTAAGACGGAGATTTTACGTCCATGTGTATTAGAAGAGGTTTTGGACTATGTGTATACGAGTTATCGAGGCACACGCAATGCGTGTGCAAATATGAAGTTAGTAATACGATATTTTTATAACATCAAACCTAACCTTTAGAATATAATTTGTCTATATTTTAATGAATCTTAAATTGTAAAGAACAAAAATAAAGTTATCAAATTAAAGTTTGTTAAAATGTGAAAACCAAACATGACCTTAAAGTAGTGATATACTATTTAAGTTTTTGTTTTTTGTAATTTCTCAACGATTCTCTTGTTATGCCAAGTGTCATCATACTAAGTTGATAGTTATGTAATACTAAAAATGTGCTACACCAAACCAAATTTTGGCTTAATAAATAGTATAGATAACTTTGAGTTGCATCCTGTCTCACATAAAAGTAATTGACTTTATAAGACAATATTAACAATTAGTTAAGTACATGGGACTAGCATTTTTTAGGGAGGCATCCATGGTGGCCAGTGAGAGAGTTCATGATTGACTCTAAGACAGTGCTAATAAACTCTAAATCACCAATATGACTAAAGCTCTATTTGACAACACTTTCAGTTTTGGTTTTCAGTTTTAAAAAAAAAAAAAGAACAGTTTAATTTTTTTCGTTTACAAAAACAAGTGGTTGTTTGATAACCCAGTTTTTATTTTGAGTTTTTTTTGGTGGTTTGCGGTGGCGGTGGTGGGGCGTGGTGGTGGAAGACGGTGGTGGTGGCTAGCTACCGGCGGGTTGTGGTCGTAGTCCGTCGGCGGTGGCCATCGGCAGTCACTGACGGTGGTCGCCGAAGCTGGCTGCCGGCAGTGGGAGGGTGGTGGTGGTCTCAAAAAAAAAATCAAAACTCATTTTTAGAGTTTTTAAAACAGTTTTTTTAAAAACTGATTTTTTAAACTAAAGAAAAAAAAACGAAAACTGGTTACCAAACCCGTTTATTTTTTTCAATTTTCAAAACTGAAAAAAAAAACTGGAAAAAAACCCTGTCAAACGGGACCTATATCTTTTAGAAAAAAAATTTGGGTACTAAGGCCCCGTTTGACACTCTTTTTTTCCCTTTTTTTTTTCAGTTTTAAAAACTGAAAAAAAGGAGCGTTTGGTAACCATTTTTTTTTCAATTTAAAAAACCAGTTTTTAAACTGCAGAGTAAAAAAAAAACTCCAAAAACTGGTTTTTTTTTTCACTTTTGGTTTTTTTTTTTCGACCACCACCACCACCCTCCCACCGCCGGCAGCCACCTCAGGCGACCACCGCCGGAGACTGCCGGCCGCCGGCAGCCACCTCCGGCCACCGGCGACCACCGCCGGAGACTGCCGACAACCACCTCCGGCCGCCGGCGACCACCGACAGCCACCTCCGGCCGCCGGCAGCCACCTCCGGCCGCCGGCGACCACCGCCGGAGACTGCCGGCAGCCACCTCCGGCCGCCGGCGACCACCGCCGGAGACTGCCGGCAGCCACCTCCGGCCGCCGGCGACCACCGCCGGAGACGGCCGGCAGCCACCTCCGGCCGCCGGCCACCACCGCCGGTGACTGCCGGCAGCCACCTCCGGCCGCCGGCGACCACCGCCGGAGACTGCCGGCAGCTACCTCCGGCCACCACCGCCGGTGACTGCCGGCAGCCACCTCCGGCCGTCGGCCACCACCACCACCACCGTCGACCACCGCTACGCCCCACCACCGCCACAGCAAACCACCAAAAAAAAAAGTCAAAATAAAAAGGGTTACCAAACACCAAAAAAAAAAACCTAAAAAAAAAAAGGGGTTATCAAGCACCCACTTGTTTTTATAAAAAAAAAAAAATTAAGCTGCTCTTTAAAAAACTGCTCTTTAAAAACTGAAAACCAAAAAAAAAATTTTGTCAAACGATTGCCTTGTGATGGGACCGTTGGCATGAGTCCCCATTAATTTTGAGATTCATCTTTTCTTACTACAGTTATGTTTGCACTAAAAAACAAACTTTTAATTGAATTGCTGGCTAACGATACAATTGATTCAATGTGTGGATTTTTTTTCCTTTCTCTCTCAAACCATTTGGAAAACATTACTTAATTGCACATTGTGCATCGAAATGCAAATTGAAAGCATCTAACTTCCAAGAAAGCTTTGATAAACTATTCTATAAGGCTTTCGATACGAAGAGAAAGACTACATTATATTTCCTAAGAAAACAATTTGATTGATGATAAAGATGTGTCATTGCATTAATTGATTCTTCTAACAAAGTACTTATATAACAAAAATAGAAAGTAACTAACACTTAGAAAATAATTTTAAAATAGAAAATAACATCTCCTAACAAATGAGTAACAACCCTCTAGAAAATATGAACACAATTTACATAAGTTAGTTTCTTCACATGAGAAAATAACGTCCAAACTTGCCTACATTATCATCGCACGTTAGCAAATAACAATAAAAACTTGAATATTATTTAGTTGCATTCGGTTAAATACAAGTCCTTAACTTTTAGTGGATATGAATAGAGTGAGAATTTATTTACGGGTCCAAGTAAGTTATTATTGCCCTTGGTGGATAGATCTAGAATCTCTTTGAGCTCTTCTAACAGCACCAATTAAGCACCAATTAAGTTTACGGCTTCCGATCAAGATTTTGGCTACGTTGATTGTGAGAATCTAGCTACAATTCTATTATATAATGATAATTAATGATTGCTAAATTTGGTATTAATTTTTTTATAAAGTTTTTAGTGATAAATCTTAACAGCCGTTTCTAGAATCATTAATTAAATATCACTAATTATACTTAGTACTGTAGTTGTTAGTTGTCCCTCTATGAAAGGTTATAATTTCTTCCTGCAGAAACCACATCCTGTCATATGGTTTGTTAAAATGAATTTTTTCCCCCTTTGGTACAATGTTACAATAAACTTTAGGGCTAATTATACCTATGTCCTTGAGGTTTGGGGGTAATTACACTCGATGACACAAAGTTTCAAAATGTAACATTTCGTGACCAAACATGTTTCAAATGTATCAGCCGTGTCCATCCGTTAGGGTCCCGTCCAAAAAGTGTATTTTTTTGCTGATGTCATCAATACATATTTTTAAAATGACGATACTACCCTTTTTTAAATTAAGAATTCAAGCCTTAATTAAAGATTAGGGTTTTAAAACCCAAAATTAGGGTTTTGTTGAAACCCTAATTTACAAATTAGGGTTTTCCCGAAACCCTAATTTACAAATTAGGGTTTTCCCGAAACCCTAATTTCCATATTAGGTCCAATCCCTCACCCCCGGCAGCCCCTTCCCTCCCCGCCGGCAGTCCCTTCCCTCCCCGCCGGCAGTCCCCTTCCCCGCCGGTAGCCCCTTCCCTCACCCCGGCAGCCCCTTCCCTCCCCGTCGGCAGTCCCCTTCCCTCACCCCGACAGCCTCTTCCCTCCCCGACGACAGCCCCTTCCCTCACCCCGGCAGCCTCTTCCCTCCCCACCGGCAGTCCCCTTCCCTGCCGACAGCACCTTCCCTCACCCCGGCAACCTCTTCACTCCCCGCCGACAGCCCCTTTCCTCACCCCGGAAACCTCTTCCCTCCCCGCCGGCAGTCCCCTTCCCCGCCGACAGCCCCTTCCCTCATCCTGGCAGCCCCTTCTGTTATTGCCGAACAAAGCAGATCCACCACCGGCGACGTCGCCATCGCTCTTCCCCTCCATCTCTTCTCTTCTCCCCCGTAGCAGGTGTGTGGCGATTGGGGGCTGTCCTTGACCCCGTTCCGTTCATGCAGAAGTGACAGAAATGGGGTTGGGGGCGGGGGGGTGGGGGGTGTGTGTGTGTGTGGGTGCTGGGTGTGGGGAGAGGAAGAATAATCAGTAAATTAAGTGGGTAATTTATTTTAAAGTCAGGGGTAATAAAGTCATTTTGTTAAAACCGTTAAAATTTTTAGGGTTCCGTTTGTCAACGGACATAAGTGTTACATTTTGAAATTTTGTGTTCTCAAATGTAATTACCCCCAAACCTCAGAGACATATGTGTAATTAGCCCTAAACTTTAATTCCAAAGATCATATGCCTCATTCCAAAGAGAAATTTCGCACGACAGAGGAATTACCAGGAAAGTCCAACAGAAGAATAACTTTTGATAAAACCGATCACGCCCCCACTTGCATGAGTGAGCGCGTACACTGACTAGCCACATTTTACTTTTTTAATTCAGGATAATGATTTCTATTTTTTTTTTGGGAATTAAGGCGTCACACAGGCCCCAGAGAATGAAAGAAATGCTAGAAAGTAGAAACTTGTGGGAAATAACTTAAGGTTTTTGCCAACGAAAAATGCAAATCAGTTCCATTCATAAAATAAAAAGGTGCTCCAATAATAGGTAATTTTGGTTTTCAGCTTCCAAAATAGTTTTTTTTTTATTTACAAAACGAACCGGTGTTTGATTATTCAATTTTTATTTTGAGTTTTTTTTTAAGGTGGTGGTGGTGGCGGCGGTGAGGGAGGGGGGGATGGGGACGACGACGATGGAGACGGGGGCGTCGGCGATCTCTCGAAACATAAACTGGAAACCCAAAATTTTAAAATGAAAATTTTCAAAGCAGTCATGTTTTAAAAACTAGTTTTCAAAACTAAAGGGAAAAAAAACTGTGTATCAAACGCATTTTTTTTTCTAATTTACAAAATTAAAAAAAAACTAAAAATTTAATTTATTTCAAACGCTACCTCTTAGTTGTTCGCCAATACATGATAAATGAGGAATCAAACAAAAAGCTTGTATAAACATCCATTGCCAGAGAGTGAACATGGAATAGAAGGCAAACCACAAAAAGGAAAGTTTACATGACCTCTACAATATGAACTTGTGCACTTAAATAGGAAACAAACATAGGAAAATACAATATAAGAAATAGAAACAAATAAGCATATTACTTCATTCTCTTCCATGCATGCCTGTGATCCCTCTTCAATCCCCAGGCATGCATGCAAAGGTGAAGCTTCTTGCTGGCCACCAGAAAATCCACTGCTTGAACCGGTGTTAATATGCTAATCATCTCCTTAAGCGTGCTTAGCCTCAGCTGATCAGCATCTTCCAGCATGCTGGCCATGCCCTTAGCATACTCATCCAGAGCTCGCTCCGCGTCCCCGTTCGACTCGCTGGTTCCACTCGAAGTCGTCGCGATCACCACGAACGGCTGGTCCGCCATGTCTTCTTGCAAACCCGCCAGGACACCCGACAGCTCCTCCTCCTCCTTGATGGTCTTGCTCTGTAATGTGTTTATTTCGGACAGCTGAGTCGACGTGAGCTCGGCGAGGTCGCCGGTTCTCGCGCCCTGTAGGAACTCAGTGAGTCGCGACTCGATCTCCGACCCGCACAGCACGTAGACGAGTCGGATGAAGGAAGATGGCCTGCACCCGGCAATCCACAGCATGGAGTTTTCTAGCGAGGTGCACCATGCGGGTGCGAAGTAGGCCGAGACGTCGTCGCGGGCGAGGCGATTTCGCTGTTGGATGTAGTCCTCAAAGTGTTTGATCATCTTCTGGACGAGCTGACTCAGCCGGGCATCGCGGTCGCCGTTTTCACTTAGGGTTAGGGCCTGGAGGAGCTCCGAGAGGTCTACTTCTTGAAGATGCATCCATTTCTGGAAGCAGCAATTTTGTTGGCCCTGGTCACCACTGCTTGTTGCCATAAGGGTGACATATAAGGCCTGCTCTCGAAATTTATATCCCTTTGTGTGTAAGTCTATATTCGCATCTATATCTCGTGAAGGACGAAATCGTGGGGGGTCACGTTCACGTTCTCTTTTGCGCAATCTTGGACTACACCTGATGGGTATTCATGGTGCAAAACGACAGTCTCTTCAATGTGTGTGAAGATGTTTCTTCGCGAGGAAGTTCAATCTTCAAAGCTCTGACAACATAGAAGCTAAGGTAATTGGTTGGGTTTTGGTTGTCTTGGGAAGCTTATCATGCATGAGGTGTTACCGGACTCTTTTGGTGGTATAGAGCCATAGCAAACAAAAGGACTGAGCTTATCTTGGCACTTCCTCTCCTCAACTTGGGTGTGATAATTTAGACCGCTACTACCGAACGGTCAACCCTGTCTTCATGCCCGTATCCAATGCTTGTTCGACGTTGTCGGTTGAGAAAATTTTGAGTTTGACTGTGTACCTATCAAAATTTAGCGAAACGAAAAGATTTCAAGACAACATGGAATCACAGAGTTATTATGTTTTGATTATATCCGTTTGGATTATCTCATAGCTTTTGGGAAAAATTTTTGCTCCCGACCTGGTAGCAGGTTTCTCCTTCTACTCTCCTACGTGGCAGCCTCTCATTGGTCCATGTGTCTGCAAGCATGCACTTGCATGTGACCCATTTTCCTTCGGTTAACGGAATGGTGCCATCATGCAATCTCTCTTAAAATGCGGCTGATTGGAGGTGATTTAATTAGGGAGAGGCTTCAATCAGATTTGGTAGCTTCTCTCCCCCCTTCCTTTTCCCGTCTTCTTTCTCCTTTTTACCCATCTTCTTCCTCCAGACAAACTTCTGTTTCATGTTCCTAAAAGCAAGGTCTCAAGCTTGTTCGGTTAACTGAACAAACTTGTATCCCCTGGTTGAAAGATTTCTTTTGTTTAAGTTACTAATCTAGTTTTTTACTCCTTCATAGGTTTTGAAAAGAATTCATCAGTGTTTTACTCCTTCATATGAGCTATCAAATATCAGTTTATATAATCACCAAGAGGTTCACTGCATAATCTAATTATTGTGGACTTTTTCCTTGGTATAACTAACGGCCAGAAAAAATCATTTGGGGAGGTAAGTGAAAGAGCACATTGATGTAACTGCTATGTGGTGTCTGGTACAAGTTTACTTTTTCCAAAAAATAGAAGAATGGCCAGGAGGCAGAAGGAAGGCAATGCCCTTATATTTGCTATTTTACACTCATTAAGAAAATTGCATGCCCCATCACATCTATCGTTTGAAATGAAACATTGACAGAAAATGCCTTATGGTTGGTGCTTCTGAATTGGTTGCCAATGTCCATGACAGCAGTAAGAAAAATGATAGTTGGAGCTGGATATGGATATGGAAACTAGATGTTCCAAAAAAGATCATGTTGCTAATCTCGCTAATTCTTCAAGACAGATTATTATCAAATAGAACAAGGATGGCTAGAACATTATGAATGATAGTACTTGTCAAAGATGCATGGGCAACTTGGAAACAACCAACACAGTTCTATAAAGATGACCTAAAGCTATCATGATGTGGAAGAAAATGATGCCTGAAAGTACTTGGAACCATGACATTTTCTGTGGGACTCCTTGGAGATACATTTTTTCTCGTAACCACAGCACGTGCGATCCTACTATTGCGAAAGCAGGAGAAGTTTCTTTCTCTCTATTCTTGGGGATTTAGTATGTCTCTTCCATTCTGAAGCATAGAGACAAAAAGTCTGAATTTAGAAGGAAGTTGCAATTGCAACCAATACTTTAAACACCCAACAAACGAATCAAGATGTTATACGTTGCAGCAGGCCTTCTGAACTCCATAGTACAGTGTTAGCAATCTGATAACCCAGCGCTTGCCCCACGAAGATGCAATCATCAGCGGGAATTTTCCTTCAGTTAACGGAATGGTGTCGTGATGCAAGTTTGTTAACAAGACAAGCTTTAGACCTTGCTTTTAGGAATATGAAACTGAAGTTTGTGGGGAGAAAGAGAGAGTACCAAACCTGATTGAAGTGTTTCCCTAAATTAGCTCCAATTGGCCGCATTTTTAGAAAGATTGCATGACGGCACCATTCCGTTAACCGAAGGGAAATAGGTCACATGCAAGTGCATGCTGGCAGACACATGGGCCAATGAGAGGCTGCCACGTAGGAAGGTAGAAGGAGAAACCTGCTACCAGGTCAGGAGCAAAAAATTTCCCTAACTATGGCCATTGTATTCAAGTTTTTTACTTATGCAAGACAATAAGACTTGAGTTATCATAATGTTCGGAAAAAAATTGGATATACTATCTAGGTTGTAGGAAGATATCTAAAACCTTTATATAGCAATCATTAATGGTTATTAAATGTTTTTTAGTGACTTTTCTGACAACATTCTTAGCGACAATTCTTAACAGTACTTTTAGATAAAATTCACTAAAAATGTGTTGCTACCTTATCCCGGCTACGAACTTTTAGATTGCTCTTGGGTCCTTTGCCCATGACATGTCAACTTTTCAAGCCGGTGTCAAACCAACTCACATGCTCAAGTCACGTGCGCGCTGCTCTCTTTTACATAAACTCTCTAGGTGTTTGAAGTCGTCCTCCCTGACCTCAATGGGGTCGATCTCCCCTACCTCAAGGGGGTTGGCTTACCTTTTTCCTTCACCCCTTGGGGACTCCTCTCATTACCCCTCGGGGACTCCACTCACCACCTCTTGGGGACTCCTTCACTCACCCCTTGGGGGCCCACTTCTCTCGTCACCCTTCGGGGAGTTCTGTCTCTGCATCACGCGTCTCGGCACGATGCTCGTCTTCACGACAGCCATCACTGTGCCCGTGCGACTTTGCTGTATCATGTGCCCTGCACGACACTCACCCATAGCTCCCCCGCACTCTTACCATTGAGTGTGCCCCCAACATCACACATGTTCGCTGCACCCACGGGTCGTGCTGCTTATAAAGTCGCGCTCCCAGCGCTCTATCACACTACCACGCTCTTTCCCCCCCAGCGTTTGTACATCCTTTCACCACACCATGAACACCTTGCCTTGGTCGTGGAACATGCTCCGACCCACATTTCGGAGTGTGCAGTATCCCACTGGGATAGGTGACCCCTCCATGACACTATCTCCGCCAGGAAGCTCCAAGTGCTTCGGCATGAAGATTCCCTCTTTGCCAGGTAGACAACTCCTCCGGGACTCGACCTCGGTCCATCGGGTAGCCGACTCTTTCGGGACACTACCTTGGTGCGCTCCGAGTACTCTGGCGCAATAACTCACATCTGAGGATTGGCGACTCCTCTGTGGACATTATTTTTACCAGGGAGCTCCAAGTATTCTGGGAAGACTACCCTTCTGCTAGGTAGATCGAAGACTCCTCCAGGCGCTACCTCGGCCAGTCGGGTAGGTGACTCATCCAGGACACTATCTTGACTTTCTCCGTGTGCTTCGGCACAAGGACTCACCTGCACGATTCGGTTTGGGGGTCAAACTGCAAACTGAACCAATGGACCTCGGTTCGTAAATTCTTAAACCAAACCGAACCAATACACTTCAGTTTAAACGATTCGATTTGAGCAGTTCAAACGGTTCAAATTGACGATTCAGATCAGTTAAACCATAGTTTAAACATTATTATGTTTTCAAGAAAAAATAATAACCAATAATAACTTTTCTTAAGGTTAATTTATAACTTTTTCTGGCTGCCGTATTTTTTGGGTGTTCATGGTTTATGGGAATACTTGCTCTCTTTCCTACATTGTTTGGGCTTTCAACATGATTGCTACTGGATTAACATAGCACCAATTTCATGACTTACTTCCTAACAGTTGAGCAGGAAACTAGACCAGGAGGGTGTGCATCATAATAGTAGTAAAAAAACCACAGATAATTTTCTAAGTATTAGTATCTAACAAATCTGCACTTCTCTAAAAAAAATTTATTAGTTGATTTTCCTTCAAGTATGCGTGGCTTGTATTTTATCATTCTTGACTCTATTGCAATACTAGATATAATTAGCCTATTGGCTCCATGTTACACTACAGGAGCCATAGTGTAAATGATGCAATCTATAGTGAGTAATGGCTTTGAAATGGTAGAATTAGAAGAGAAGGCTGATTTAGGGAGAGCAAGTTTTAACTACCCTCGTTATTTGCTAATCAGGGTAAGGTGTGTGTGTGTATTTTATAATAATGTAACCATCGATTCGGTTTAGTGCCGGTTTCAAAATCTTGAACCATGAACCAAACCGAACCGACCTCGATTTAAGAATCTAAAACCAAACTATCCAAGCTCATCAACGGTTCAGATTTGATTGATTAGGTTCCATCAATTTGAACGGTTCGGATCGGTTTTAGCAGTTTTTGCTCATTGCTACCTGCGGGGATATGCGACTCCTCCAGGACACTATTTCCGCTAGGGAGCTCCAAGTGCTCTGGCATGAAGACTCCCATTCTGCCAGGTAGACGACTCATCCGGGACGCTATCTCACCCATTGAGTAGGTCCACAACATTCTCTTTAGGGGCTCCGAGTGCTCCAGCACAAGGACTCACCCAATGGATAGGCACGCTCTCTAAGACACAATCTTTGTCAGGGAGCTCCAACTCCCCTTCCGCCAGGTAGGCGACTTCTTCGGGACAAGGCCTTGGTCCGTCAAGTAGGTAATTTTTTCAGGACACTACCTCGGTGTGTAGGGCAGACGACTCCTCTGGGACATTACCTCAGCCCGTCAGGTAGACGACTCCTCTGAGACACTACCTTAGTGTGTTTCGAGTGCTTCGACATAAGCACTCGCCCGCGGGATAAGCTCACTCTCTAAGACACTATCTCTGCCAGGGTGTCTGCTTGACTAGTCTATATACGTACGTGCTCTGATGTTGGGGGCTTTTCATCGACACCCCTAGCAGGGACCCTTCGGCTCATTCCGAGGCTGGAGCAGGTTTTCGGAGGCATCGTGCCAAATTCGCATGGTAATTGGGCGTGAGCTTCCCCACTGCTGCCAGGGCCTCGGTGTCCCTCGACGCCCTATGGGACTCTACAAGAGCTTTAGACTGGTGGCTAGATCAAGGGGCCTCTCTAGCTAAATCGGCCAGATCGACGTTATGCTGGGTAAGTCGGGTGAATATGGGGCCGATAGTCTGTAGAGCACCGATATCTGTGCGCCCCTCGGTTACGTGTCACTTCATGGGAGTGTCATGTGTCACTTGATGACATCATCACCCTAACCCCTATAAATAAGGGGCTTGGGAATTTGTTTGAGGACTCTTTAAGATTTGCAGAACTCATATTCACCTTAACTTTCTCATTTTAGAATTCTAAGGAGAGAAACACACTGAACCGTAACACTTGACCTTAACTCTGGACCTTAGCATCCAACTGTGACTGTCATCGTGTATTGATCCCGCATCATCGCCCTCCCAACAATGCCACTCTTCGGGCTCTATCAGGGAAACCCTTGGTCTCTACCCTTGCTCCATCTTTGCTCTATCCTACATCAGCATACATGGCACTTGACTCGGTTTACATTTTTTGTGGCACCTCGATGTCTACTCCGAACCCTTGGCATATCATTTTGGCGACTCCGATGGAGAGGTGGAGATCGGAGTGCAGTTCATCACTTGTTTGACACACCCAACTAACCTTGCCTTAGTAACGTAGGGCACGAGGACTACCAGCCACAGCTTTAACTCAGCCATCAAGAGAAGCATCATTTATAGGACTAGGAGAAGACCAGCCACAACAACCTCCAAGCTCTCCCCAGGATATATGCATCCAATATTGTCATGATCGTTAATGTCGCAATCTAGCGCCTTACCATCATTGAGCTCCAAGTATCCCAATCATGCCTCATGGCAGTGATATTAGAAACCAGTTCTTGACTTCACAGTTGCCAACCTCTGAAGGCCCCAAAGCTCCCACCCCGTGTTTGCTGCTTACCCCATGTCATCCCAAGCTTTGGGGTTGGCCCCTGCTGCTCAGATCCGGCCTTCAGGGTTTGGTCTAATTCTAGACAATCCCCAGGTCCTAGTGTCTCAGCACCTATGCTCGCTGTGTAGGCCTGTCTTTCCAGACAAAGAGAGCAACGTAATGTGGGGCAGGCCGGATGAATATGTAATCTGACAATCCGTAAAGCACTGGCATCTGTGGACCCTTTGGTGACGTGTCACTTTCAGGAGCGCCACGTGTCGCTTAATGACGTCGTCATCTCAACCCCTATGAATAAGGGGCTTGAGAATTCATTTGAACACTTTTAAAAATTTTTAGAACTCATTCTCACATTCACTTTCTCACACTAGAATTCTTGAGATAGAAGAACACGGCCTTAACACTAGACCTTGACTTTGAACCTAAGCATCGGACTGTGACTGTCGTCGTGTATTCACCCCATGTCATTGCCCTTGGAGCACTGCCACTCCTCAGACTCTGTCTAGGAAGCCTATGGACGTTTCGCCCTTGCTTCATCCTTACTATGTCCTACATCATTATACTTGACATCTGACTCACAGTGCATTCTTTGTGGCACCTCCATGTCTATTACAAACCCACTTCTATGGTATCAATATGTAACGATAACTAATTATCACTCTATGGAGGGTTCTTATATCCTTTACAATCGTGCTAATTAAGTTTGAGTTAGATGAATAAAAAGGAACAAGTTTGAAGAAAATTCAAGGGAATAGTCTGCCTCTTTCCGGTTAATGATATAACGCTACTAGATATAGTTTATATAAAACGTTGAAATTTCTGCGCCTTTATGGACATCCATCTTGTTATAAAACTGTCAGCTTTCATGTCATTCCAAATTGGAAGCCCATACTTAGTCACAATTTGCTATACTATAGGGCCATTTTCATATTTAGAAAGACAAACAATGACACATCAGGAAAAAATTACAAAGTGACTCGTTGAATCCTATATATCTAGCAATACAAGGTGTAGTGTACAAAAAGAATCACGCATTTTCATCAAGTGGTTGGGGAAATCTAAGATCTCAAAATTTGGAAAACAAAAAAGAAAAAAAAAAGAAAGAAAGAGATTCAAAGGGTCAAACGCGGATTCCCATAAGAGAAATTATTTGTGAAAGTGTAAGTTGCCATGTGTGCATGAACATGAGTTCGGGCATATACAAATGCGGAAGCGGCAGCGTCAAGGAGCTATCTTTAACACCCCAAAATTTTGATGAAATTAAAATTTTATTTGTGGGATTTTTGGAGATGAACTTTTTACTTATTTGACCTAAGGGGTATAGATTTGACATTTTAGTAATTTGATTGATATTTATTTAATTTGAAGGAGTCCTCGTGACGATACTTGATTGGACTCAAGTTAGACCCTTTTTGCAAATTTAGAAAAGTTAGGGATGTTATCGGTATTTTTAAAACTATTTTCAGCAAATATTAGGGTTTAGGTGGCTTGTACTTACCATTACTTTTGATCTTGGACTTATGAGAAGAACAAATAGAAGGGCCATACACTTTTGGTATAAAACATGATGTAAGGATTTACATAAAAGTAAGATTCCTAAATCCTTGACTTTTTGGTGATTGACATTAATGCCATTTGAAATCTATTGATAGACTTCGTCGTGACAATTGAATTCGAAAATTTTACACAATTGATGTAAGGATTTACCCTTTTTGAAATTTAAATCAGCGACCAATCATCCTATGTTGATAAGGGTTTATTATTTTCTTAAGATCTGGATCAGCATTAGACAAATCAATTCTACATTTTCTTTTTGTTGTTATTTGGAGAAAGTTATTCTTTCAAGTCTGAATTGTCTTTGGACTTGTTCCAAGTTTGTCATAATTAATAGAGCTAAGAGCATTGCATCGGAATGTATGGAAAATTTTTTGACCACAATAACTTTTCAATCACTATCTGCCAGTGGTGTTATTGTTGCAAATAGCTGTGGTATATTTGTTGTTCTTTAGTCTATGTCGTTCCATGTTGGGATTTGTATCTGGTTTTAACTTACTGCTTTACCTAACTCATTCGTCTTATTCTTTTCCTGACCCCAAATTCTTTTGCATTGAACATAAAATACCAATTCACTTCTTCAAACATGTGAGCCTGCCTAATGGGTTGCTACATTATGTCATTTGAAAACTTAGGACTTTGTTTTTCTCCTTTTATTTTGTTAATTCCTTTTCCCTTGCTTCAATCAAACGGTCACCATTTTGAATTTAGCCCCCTTTTGGCCGTGTAAATGATCATAGTCGTTTTAGCCAAATGTCGTCATTAGTGGAAGTTGTATCTGGCGCTTTTTATCGTTGGTTCCTTCTTTAGTCATATCAAGTTCATACGAACTCTAGTTTAGGAGATTTAATTTTTGTTCCAATTTTTTTCTTCTATTCAATATATGTCCAAGTGTATTCTAAGATTAATTTAAACACTCCCTTGAAATGCTTGTAATGTCGGTTTATGTTTATGTTTATGTTGTATGACCTTGCATAGCTTGTGAGTGACATGGAACGTGAGCCTTAAGCTCCTAAGCGCATTTGACCTCTAAGTTTGCATCGTCTGGGCAACTTTTGGCATCTCGTCCAATTTAATAAATATATGTATAGCTTATTCTGTGTGCCAGGTCATAGTATATGTAACTTTTTGTTTCTGATTGAAACGTGTGCTAGCTCAATTGGATGAGTTAGAGATCGCGATCTTATTTTTCTGAACCTTGTCTCACGTGTCAGTGATGACAGGTGAGATCTTCAGAATGACTCTTCTAGTGTTTGTCTCTGTACAAAATATATATATGAAAATTTTTAATTCCCTCATGTGTCTGTTCCGTTAAAATTCTTGACGTCCGAAATTTTATTTTCTTTTAGATATTTTCTATCGTTTGGTTGGTCCGTTGAGCGACTTTACCCGGCATTTGACTCACTTCTTTATTGTTTCCCTTTTAGGTGATTAACATTGGGATTGAATCTGGGGCTGACTATGTGACTAAGAGCCAACAATTTTCTATTAGAGTTAGTTTTAGCAATTTGGGAATCATGACAAAGAGGAACTGAATTTATTTAGATTTTATTTTAGAACTTCTTGTTGGAGTAATTTAGGACTACTTAACTGCTTTAGGGTGCCAAGGCATTATTAATGTATTTTGGGGACTGATTACTATATGCTCATAATACTCAATTTGGAAGACTTTTTTATAACTTGAGATTTTTTGGCCTTTATTCTTTTGAAATTAGCGCTCCAAAATTTCAGAACGTTACACTATTGACGCTTTTAGGCGTACTTTACACTAATGCGGTGAAGGCAGAAGGCGTGTCAGTTGAATTTTTTCAAAAATTACAGTTTCTATTTAAATTGAAAAGGTAATTCTTCATGCTGCCTTTCTGTAGAAATATGACTCTTAACTAGTGCCTCCAGAGCCGTTGACTGAATGCACGTATTCTTGACATCATTATAAATAGTTTTCTGTTCAACCTCTTGTTTAGTTTAACACTGTAATAAAGATCCGAATACTGTCTCAAGCAAAAAATGCATAGCATTTAACTCGGTCATTCTCCATTTTACTCTGCCATTTTCTCCATAAACATATATAAGGTAGTGTCATACCCAACAGCGAAGATAGGTGTTTGAATTGAAGCTTGACAGGGAGGGTAAGTCTTTCCAGCATCTCGACACGAGGAATTAGCAGCGCTATAATAATCGACGGATTAGCCTCCTGACAGTTAATGAAAAAATAGGGCATGGCTTTGCAGTCTCGTACACTGTTACCTCAGTCATTGTAAGTTCCCAGATCCTAATCGCCCACCAAAACATCAGGTCCCTTCTCTCTTTTCTTTTGGATTGAATATGTACGGAGGTAGGGCTGTAAATGAATCGAGCCATTCACAAACGGTTCGTGATTTGTTTTTCTTAAAATTCGTTCTCATTTGTTCGTATAGTATACGAACCGAACATGAACAAGTTTGTAGAGCTCGTTTATTAAACGAGCCGAACATGAAACTCCAAAATATTCGCAAACGTGTTCGCAAACAACTCGTCAAAAAAAATAATTATTATATGATATTTAAAAAATTAATATTTTCATAAATCATACAAATTAATACTTAAAACTGAGGCCCTAAAGTCAATTAGTCTCAAACTCCAAGCCCATGGGATTAGCCCAATATGTGAAGTCCAACATCTAAGAAACCCTATCTATATAAAATAAAACCTAAACCTAAACACAGACAGATGACACACAGCCACAGGCAGCCGTCTGTTCATCCATCCCTCCCTCCCTCCCTCTCTCTCTCTCTCTCTCTCTCTCTCTCTCTCTCTCACGCACACACACACACACACTCGCCTCAAAGATCGCACATACTCCCCCCACTCTCTCTCTCTCTCTCTCTCTCTCCCCCTCTCCACGCATGCACATCATCATGGCTTCGACGCTGTCAACGACACCGTCTTCGCCTGTCTATCATTGCATGTTTTTAAAGTCATCATCTCACCCTTGCATGTCTTCGAAGTCATCATCTCCCCATCGCCGGCACATGCATCACCCCATTTCTTTGTTTTCATCGCCAATTGATCAAGACTCCAAGATCTCTTTTTAATTTGAAGTGTTTTTTTTACTCTGCATCCTTCTTGTATCTTCTATAATATTGTTTTTGATTCATTTTAGCTTGATTAGATTGAAGGATTTAAGGATTTTTTGTAGATTTAGAAATTTGTTGGAAGTTGAACTCGAACACGAGCCGAGTTACCGAACTCGAGTTCGACTCGTATTATTAAAAGACACTACAAGAAAAAAGGCTTTTAGCGACGGGAATATCCATCGCTAAAAGTTTTAGCGACGGATATACCGTAGCTAAAAGTCCCTCGTATAAAAGCCCGCTACTAAAAGTTTGGCGACGGGATTTTCAAATCCGTCGTCTAATATCGCACTTTTTTGTGACGGAATTGTTTATTAATTAGCGACGGATATTTCGTCGCTAATTATATTTTACACATTTTAATTGATTTTATGCTTTGTGAATTTAGCGACGGAATAATGTTTTGGCGACGGATATTCTGTCGCCAAAAGTTTGTACAAGAAAGACTTTTGGCGATAGAATTAATCCGTAGCCAAAAGTCAAAATTTTAATTTTTTTATTTTTCTATTACCCAGACCTGTAATGAAAATTCCAATTCTCAACAACACACAATAATCAATACACAATTCTCAACAATGCACAATAATCAATACACAATTCTCAACAACGCACAATAATCAATGCACAAAGAAATATATACAATCAATTATAAAAAATAATCATGATGTACAAGCCGGGCGGGGGGAGGGGGGACAAGCTGCGACCGGGCATGAGAAGGGGCTCATCAGGGGTTGCCGAGTCCTGGATCTGGATCCTGCTGATCCGGGCCCGGCTCGACATGTCTGGCAGCGGTACCCTGCTGATCATGCTCCTTGATCAGCCTCAACACCACCGTAGCAATGCGCTGGATCTCCTCCTTATCCAACGGATGCGAGGAGTCGGTGTCTGTGCAGGGGCAGCGGGGGGTGAGGACGCTGCTACCATGGCGCGAGCAGTCGTGCTAGGCAGGCCGCATATGCGGCCTTTCGGACGATTGACGACCTCCGGCGTATCCAACCATCGCTTCAACGCTCCAGTACTTGCACCCGTACTAGTGGACGCTGATGGCTGTCCGGACTCCCTAAGCTGTTCATACGAGGCCTGCAAAAACAGTGATTTAAAATATGTTAGGTCATTAATTAACGCAACAAACATTGGGGATAGTAAGAAAAAATTAACAACTTAATTAAACACATCGACTTACATCAATCCGCCAGACAATATCTGAAACACAGTCGTCGGCCCGGTGCGCCTCGTCCTTCTTCCGCACGTGTGTCTGGTTATACGTCAAAGCTACGACCTCATCTGGTTCTAGATCCGAACTCTGGACCGCATTCATGTGTCGGAAGTATAGAGCCAAAATTTGGGGCATTCAATTTCGCATATCAATTATGGGGTTCAATTAGTTCAATTAAGAGTTCGATTGGATTAGGGCATTCAATTTAGGGTTCGATTGGATTAATTTAGGGTTCGATTGGAGGATATTCAATTTAGGGTTCAATTAGTTTAATTTAGGGTTCGATTCAAGAGGTGTCCACAAGTATAAAGCCAAAATATGACATTTTTCGGTGACGGTGTAGATCGGACGAGGTGACCGTGACCTACCAACAGCTCGACACCTCATCGACACATCCAGACACGTGTCGGACACCTCCGAACACGTGTCCGACACCTTAGGGCAACAATCCAATTGGGTCGCATCCTCTGTCAACAATCTCAATTCTCAAATGTTCAGTGTAATAAAAATTAATAAAAATCACACATTCAATCCAATTGAGTCCCTCCTCCTTCAACATTCTTAATTCTCAAATGCTCCCTACCATATCTAAAGTCTCAATTCTATTTTGTAATATACAAATGTAGGCATCAATTCTATCAGCAATTAAACAAACTAATCAATCAGTTACAAAATCAATTTTATAAATTTCATCAGTAATTAAAAATAATTGAAATTATAAGAAACATATCGACATTTCAGAAACAAATTAAGGCAAATTAGGACATAAATCAGAGCATCTGAAAATTAGGGCAAATGACGCTTAAACATGCATTAAAGCAAATTAGGGCAAATAGACATACAGAGAGGTGATGCAGCGATAGCGACGTTGGTGGCGCGACGGAAATGGAGGGCCTTGGTGGCTGGCAGTGGAGGGAATTGGTGGCGCTGAGTTGGTGGCACGCGGATATGGAGGGGCACGACGTGGGGGGGAGGGGGTGATGTTGCCGGAGGTGGGTGGCCAGAGAGGGAGACCGCTGATAAAAAAATTGCCGGTGAGTAGGTGAGAGTGAGAGACAGAGAGAAACGAGGGGGAGAGAGAGAAAACGAACCTGTTAAATGTAAGGACTTTTAGTGACGGAAAAATACCGTCGCTAAGGTTACACCGTCGCTAATATTTTGTTGGTAAAAGTCCGTCGGCAAAAACTATTATCGACGGTAAATTCCGTTCGTAAAGGTTTTTGCCGACAGACTTTTACAGACAATGTTTTCCGTTGAAATGTCTTTTACCGACGGATTATCCTCCGTCGCTAAAAGTCCGTCGTAAAAAACAGTTTTT
This sequence comes from Escallonia herrerae, assembly GCA_033070095.1. Lineage (NCBI taxonomy): Eukaryota > Viridiplantae > Streptophyta > Magnoliopsida > Escalloniales > Escalloniaceae > Escallonia > Escallonia herrerae. The sequence continues at coordinate 48,912 of JAVXUP010002371.1, read as the reverse complement.
CTTGTAGTGAGAGTCAACCCCGATTTCTACAGTCACGAACTCGAGTCGAGTTCGAACATTGATTTTTTTTCTCTTAACAAACTCAAGCCGAGCTCGAACATACCAAAACTTAAACAAACCGAATTTGAACACACCATGTTCGGCTCAAACTCAGTTTGTATACAACCCTTCATGGAGGACAACCAAAAGCAATTTCCTGGCATTTGGAAAGAATATGTAATAAACTGCAGAGCTTTAATCATTTTGTACAAGTATCCAGGACTCAAAGAATCAGCATGAGACATACAATTTTGTCCCTGTTTACTCTAGAAATAGAATATTGTAAGTGCCAACAAAAAGAAGCTAAACGTGTGTTCATAACTTCACTGCTCATCGACTTGTGTTCGTCTTAATTTTGACATGGTTGTAATAACTATCTTTAGTCTTCTTAAAAAGTAGATTAATTACTTGTATAACTAAAAAGACAAATTTTTTTTATGGTAGAAAAGTAATTTAGCTTCTCTTGTAACTTAGTTTTCATATTGTTGAATAACGATTAATGCGCTACCACGTAATACGTAGTGAGTTCAGAAACATACCGTATGAAGTCTCCGAAAATTCCGACGATAGATCGTTCTTGTTACGAGCCTCCAACAAATTTGATCTTTTTCGCAGGTACAAAAACGGCTACTAGAGTCGAGTTCTTCGTTCATGAACTAAATCCTAAAGCCTGGTGATTGCTCTAGAGAGAGTGCTGTAGAGAGAGGGACTGTCTTGTGACTTATAGTTGCATGACTTATAATTTCTTGGGATATCTCTAGCATTTATATAGAGATTGTAGTTAGAGACAGGCTTTTACCTCAAACACTTAGGAGATAAAGTTATATTTACCTCAAACACCTATGAGATAAATATTGTATTTATCTCAGACCCTTAGAAGATAAATATCCTCTAAATAACTGTAATTATCCATACTAACAAATACACATTATCTGTTAGTGGACGGATAATGGGTCCACTGTCCCAATTTATTAACACATATCAATACTATCATTCTCCCAATTAACCTGAAAAAGAACTTCACTACTCGTACACGAGTTCTCTTCGTATAAATAATGACCAACGCTCAGAGATTCCTCGTCTGTTCCACATCGACTAGTCACCTTTGCCTTGTTAGTGCTATGCAGATCTGTCCGTAAACCATAGTTATGAATACCGTACCGGAGTACGTACCGTTTTCTCCACGAAACGGTACGTACCGGTACTGATACCGTCTCAAAATTTTCATCAACAATATATATTTGTATTATTTATTCACTGGGGAACTAACAATATATACATATATATTTTTACTTACAGCTCCTCTAAAATAAACTGTTTATCTTATAGAGCTTGATTTACCATAATTTTCAAATAAGCTAGTTTGTTAAATAATAATAATAATAATATCTTTGGGTTCAAGAATAAGCGAGCGGGTGTAAAGTAGTACATCATATAGATGAAATAATATGATCAAAATTTTCAGGTATGAAGTAATAAAAAATAAGTGAATATTGAAAACTAATCAGGAATGATTTTGCAAATTGTAATAAATTTTGTAAGCAAGAGACTACAGAGATTTTGATTAGTATAATAGAACTTAGAGTGTCTTTATACGGTGAATATGGTGAATTTACAAAATTTTTAATAAAATTTGTTACTTTTACATTTTTTAAAGGAATCGGTACAAAAAATAATATCTCGGCCGGTATCACATGTACCGGCCGGTACAACCGGTACCGAGCGATATTTTGACCGGTACAAAATTTAAGGGATATCGTATCAATAAAAGGTAAAAACGGTACGTAACGGCCCGTACGGCCAGTACCGGTACGGTATTAATAACTATGTCGTAAACTCTGTAGAGGTCGCTCCAGATTTTGACCATAAAAAGCAGGTTGGAAGGTATGAAGAGCGTAGGGGTTTGTATCAGCATGAGCCTATCGGGCTGAATGCCAATCCTATTCAAAACCGATGGGACAATCTATCTGATCTAATTTAATTTAATTTAATATAATCTAATCTGATAGTATAAAAATTGATCCGCACCCACACTTTACACTTCGAATGAAGGACATGAACATAAAGTCATGATACTTCAAACAGCAAATCTTATACCTTTATATTTATTGCTAATTAAGTTTGAGTTGGATGAATAAATAGATGCAAGCTCGAACAAAATTTAACGGAGTAATCTGCCTCTTTGCCGTTACAAAAAAAACTTGCTACTGGATATTGTTTATATGAAACCTTGAAATTTTTGCCTAAATCCACCTTGCTATAAAACCGTTAGCTTTCATGTCACCTATGATGTCATTTATATATTTAGAAAATATAAGCAACGACACATCAGGAAAAAAAAAAAGAAAGAAGTCAGTGATAGTGTTCTTATATATTTTTGGAAAGTTTTCAATATTGGACCACTGACTCCTATATAGTTTGCAATACAAGGTGTAATGTACAAAAGGAATCATGCTTATTCGTCAAGTTGCTAGGGAGATCTAAGATCTCAAAGTTTGAAAAAAAAAAAGGAATTTGAATGGTCACAATTTGGATTCCCACATTTCTTAGAAGAGGAAATGTTTGTGGTTGTGTAAGTTGCCATGTGATATATTGCGTAATTTTAATAAAATAAAGTGTGCACGAATAGGGCTCGCACATGTGCACACTGTGATGAAGGAAAAACCTGTTGGTTTTAATTTTTCCAGAAACTAAAGTTTCTATTTTAATTCAAAAGGCAATTCCACATGGTGTCTTTCTATAAATATATATGACTCTACACAAGCATAGTCCTTTACTGTCATAATCGAATGCACATATTCATGAAACCAATATAAATAGTAGAGTTGTCAAATGGATCGGGCGGCCCGCGGGCTGGCCCGACCTGGCCCGGGATGGCCCAACCCCTTTGATGAACAGTGCTGGCCCGGCCTTTTAGGGCCTGGGCCAGGCCTGCATTTCCCAGAAAAAGCCCGGGCCAGGCCCGGCCCGGTTTTGGCCCGGGTTTGGCCCGGCTCGGGTCTGGCCCAGTTCAGGCCCCCCTTTTACTTTTGAAATTTCACTTTTCCCCCTTTCCCTCCAACGGATTTATTCCCCTTTCCCCCCTAAACAATACTGAAGATTTAAGTAATGCGAAGAATAATAACACATCTTAAAGTCTTTGATTTTTTTTCTTTATAAATATAGTGGTCATGGGATCGAGTAAATTTCCAACATCTTTATGTATTGAAATTGCTGATCCCAATGCATCGTGTACCCCACATTTGCTGTATTTTGTCAATTTATGTTACAATTTGAGTGGGCTGAAACTTGGAATCTGCTCTATTTCAGCACAGATATTGTTCTGTGCCCAACCATGGGCTTCAGATAATCGAACCTAATTCCAGTTCTAGTGTTCGGATTGCCAAAATTTGGTTTAAAAGAGAGATTGCATAGAGAAGATTCAAAAGGTATTTCCTTTTAAGTGTAAGTTTTACCAAGAAGAGTAGCTTTGTCCTCGACTTTTAAGCTCCATCAACGGATGTGCATTGCATAGCCTCACACAATGAACCTGAAGCCAGTGGCGAAGGGGAGGGGTAGCACTGTCGCGTGCCCACCCCCATCTTTTGGCATGAAGTTTTTATTGACAATTTGACTTTTATCTTTATGATGATGATATTTGTTACTTCATGTCCATTTGAGAATTTATCATTACTGAGAACCTTTTTGAAGCCAAACTTGTTGATTTAGTATATTAAATTAGTCTTACCATATACCGTAAAACATATTCTTACACATCAATCTTTTTAACTCTTATCGCTATAGATTTGTAGTTAAGCATTGATTGCTGTTAGGAACGCTTTAATAAAGCGTCCCTAACAGCAAATTACCATAATTAAAAAAAAACCCTTACCTCGAATAACAAGAAAATGCCAAAAAAAAAAAAAATTGGGCCCGGGCCCGGCCCAAACCCGGCCCTAAATGTTGGGCCTAGGGCCTGGGCTTGGACCGGGCCCAGATATCCCCAAAACCAGGCCCGGCCCGGCCCTAGCCCGATTTGCTGGAGGCCCGATAGGCTTGGGCTGGGCAGCCCAAGCCCGGCCCATTTGACATCTCTAATAAATAGATCTGCTATCCAACAAATTTTCTGACTTTGTTATCTTGTATAACTAGTTTTTTAACCTGTGCGTTGCATACGAAAATGAATTTTAAGTAGGCCACAAAAAATTAGAATTAAAAATTGTATACAAAAGAACTACTCTAGGAGCAAAGATGAGAGAGATAACATGAGATTTGAATTTTGATTTTCAGTTAGGATATGAAATTACCCATAATGATTAAGAGATAATATAGTAATCAATTTTTAAAGAGAATAAATAATAATGGCCTCGGTTGGAAGTTCTAACCCCTACACAAAGTATTGTATATTGAAAAGGAAAGAGAATATTTGTGTCAAATAATTAGTATTTCTTATATGACACGTGGCACGCGGAGAAAACTTGATTTTGGGCAAATATTTTGGGAATAATTGTGGAATGAGATATTAATTAGATTAATGAGATAATAATAATTCTAGAAACTTGATTAAGGTGCAAAAATTATAATTTTGAAATTTAAATTTAAACTGATAAGAAAATTTTTAACTGATTGGAGAAAGATAACTGAATTCAAAAATAGAAAGTGGTAATGGAAAGCAATTAAAATAAATTTATATAATAATATATTAAATCCACTTGGCGAAAAGAGAGAATGTCCACGTAGGTGGTGACGTGGCAACATTCTCTCAGCTTTGACTTTATATATATATATATATATATATATATATGTATATATATATATAGATTTAATACGGCGTACTCTGTAATAAAGAGTCAAATATTGCCATGACTAAAAAGTGTATAACATTTGACTCGGTCATTCTCTATTTTATTCTGCGATATTATCCTGACATTTGTCAGATACAGGTATCATTAGGGCTGTATATGAACCGAGTTCGAGCCGAACAAGCATGTGTATGAACTCGGTTCGTATATTTTAAGACATGTTTGGGCTTGGCTCGTGTTCTTTAAGAGCACGAATCTTGAAGTTTGAACTCGACTCGAGTTCGTCACCACAGAACTCAGGCTCGGCTCGTTCGTCGAAACATGCGAACCGAGTTCAAGCTTCAAAATCCATTCAAGAACTTAAGATGAAACCGCAATGTACAGACATGAAATACCAATTCCGACCACCGAACTAGAAACGTTTCATGGATTGAGACCCTCCATCGACCAAATTGATAATATTGATTTGAAAATGGAGATGAATCTTGACGAATGTTTGAACGACGAGGATGTCTGATCCCAGATCTGATGTTTTTAATGGCTCCGACGTGGGATTGGAGGGGGGTGAGAAATGGTGAGAGTGTGTTTGTGTGTGTGTCCGTGTAACGACCCGGTCCATGGCAATATCCCACATTGGCTAGAGAGAAAGATTCTGGGCTATGTACGATCGAGCCTTAGCGAGGACGCTAAGGAATAAGGTGTGGAGATTGTAATATCCCACATCGGTTGTGGGAGAGTTTGCGATTAGCCTTATAAACCCTGCCTATGAACTCATAAGTACCTAATTGGCTAGTCCTTTTGAGGGAGGCAATGCCCTGTGGTGGGGCCGTAGACCGGGTCGTTACAGTCCGTGTGTAGAGAGAGAGAGAGAGAGAGAGGTGAAGAAGAGAGGCATGAGAAAAAGAGAGGCAGAGAGAGGCGTGAGAAAAAAGATGAAAGACAAAGAAGAGTTAGGGTTTTTAAATGAGCTAATAATTAGGGTTTGGACTTGGGCTTTATTATGTATCACATGAGCTCTTTATAAGTGGGCTTGAGATTTTGGCTAATTGACGCTATGGTCTCTAGGTTTAAACTTTAGTATATATAATTTATGTAAATGGTATTTTTTTAAAATATATTATTATTAATTTATTATTCATACAAGTTGTTCGCGAATACATTCGCGAATATTTTAGAGTGTTCATGTTCGGGTCGTTTAATAAACAAATTTTAAAACTTGTTCATGTTCGTTTCATATATTATTCGAACGAGCACGAATGAGCTCTATGAAAAACGAATCACGAACCGTTCGTTCGTGAACTGTCCGGTTCATTTACAGCCCTAGATATCGTACGTGTTGTAATAGTTAGTGTCAAGCTTGAGTGTGAGTGTGAGTGTGTTGTCCCACATTGAAAAATGAAGAAGGATACAAAGTCTTTATAAGGCTCTACCCACCCAATCAATTAACTTTGGATGGTGGGAAGAGTTGGAGGAAAATTTGAAAATTTTCTTGGTTTGACCTTGACCTTGATTTGAAATATAACAATATTTAATGGTCAAAAGATGGGCACTTGGGCATTTGGGTCTTGGTTGAAATTAATTAATACATTTTAATTAATTTCGTTTTACTTAGCAGTTAATTGCAGTTGGCCCCAAACAGTTGTGTCTCCTGATTTCATGAGTTGTGTCCATTCATATATTATTTAATATCTGCATATCCTTCAATTTTAAAAAATCAGAAACTGATTATTCACAAACGTGTTCTTGGGAAAATTCTGAATTGCTGATCAGAATTTCATTTTAGCGTTGTAATCCTGGAGGAATCTGTCATTAACCCAACAACAATTATAGTGGAGAACGTATTTCCTTAAAGACAGTGATTAGTCACGCTCAAAACCTTATTTTCGCATTAGATACAACAGTACGGACCGTGAAGAAAGGGGTTTGAATCGAAGCTTGACGAGGAGGATAAGTCTTTCCACCATCTCGCCACGTGGAATTAACGGCCTCTTTTGGAGTCGATAGATTAGCCTTCTTCTGACAGTTTACACTGTTAGTTCAACTATTGCAAGTTGCCAAATCCTATCACCCTCCGACAACATCAGGCCCCTTTTCTCTATTTTTTGGACTGAATCTGCATGGCGGACAGCGAAAAAGCAATCTTGGGGTATCTGGAAAGAAGAGGTAATGAATTGGGGAGTTTTTATCATCTTGTGCTACAAAGTATCCGGCTAACTCTATAAATACTGTAGAATATTGTAGGTGCCAACAAACAGAAACAAAAGACACAAACACATCAATGGGAACTACACACTATCAAACAGAAGCAAAATTCACATACACGCCAATGGAAACTACAGACCATCTTCGTGAACAACGCTGCTACGATGAATGGATTAGCCTTCAAAGGCTTGAGCTCTCGGAGCTCCGTGATGCCCTAACTCTAAGCTCAGAAGGCCGCATGTCCGACGCTGACTTAACTCTACTCGTCGAGAAGATGATGGACCACATCCAAGACTACTGTGACAAGCGAAAGTGCTTGGCTCATCAAGATGCCGCCACCTACTTAGCACCCAACTGGTGTAACGCGCTGGAGAACTCTGGGCTTTGGGTTGGCGGGCGCAGGCCGTCTGTTTTCATCCGGCTAGTTTACGCGCTTTCTGGGTTAGATTTTGAGTCCAAACTCGCCGAGTTTCTTAACGGCGCCGAAGTCGAGGACCTCAGTGGGATCTCAGGAGTGCAAGTATCCAAGATTAGTGAATTGCAGAGCAAGACCAATCGGCAAGAGGAGAAGCTTTCGAGTAAGATGGCAACTTTGCAGGTACTATAAGAGCCTCTTTCCGTTTTCAGGCCATTACTGCTTGGTTAACGTCTCGAAAATATCATCGATGATCCAACGAAACGCCAAAAATGACGTTGATAGATTAATCCAAATCCACGTGCCATGACCTATAAACTTTGTCCGTAACATGTTATATGTGGGAAACGAACGGTCTAATCTATAAGTATGATTATTTATTTGATTAATATATTAGTTAATTATTTAGTCTAAATAACTTTATAGGCCTATTTAATTATAACATTCAATACACTAATGATTTATTGTGTGTAAAAGACTTATAGATTCTAATCTCTTAACTTTGATGGACGGTGAAATTTGACAAGCTTAGGGTTGGTCTCACTATTGTCTCTGTATAAATATATCTTTTCTTGGAAGTTAGGGGAGACATAAGGTTTGGTTACTCTTTTACCTTTTAGACTAATAAAAAAAATACACAATTTAATTTAATTATCAAGAATAGAGAAGAGTAGTGAAGATCTATACGTTCGCTTCTGCATCTTGGCGTTCTTTCATTATCAAAATAAAATTCTTGGTAATTTATGACTTCCTTCACTTCCTATAAGTTCGTAACACTATTGTTGTCATGTTTACATTATTTTAAGAAATCTTGGTCAAGGTGAATGAAATAATTCTAACTATTTATCTCCAAAAATTTCAAGTCAAAAGTGTGACCATGCCGACGTCGAGGCGCACTTTATTGAGCTTCTACTTCACCTGGAAGTGACGGTCAAAATGACAGAAAAGAAAGCTTCACATGTTTATTTATTTATTTATTTTTCCTTTTGGTTCGAACTTGTCACACGTCAATATAATGCAGGAGGACATGGCAGACCAGCAGTTTGCAAGCGTCGCCAACAAACCCGACCGAAACTGTTGCTTGAACGAGGATGCGGTTGCAGCGCTCAAGGAAAACGGGCAGTCCATAGCTAGTTTAGTGGAGGAAGCTGACCGGATGAGGCTGGATACGATTAAGGAGCTGATAAAAAGATTGACACCAGTTCAGGCAGTGCAGTTTCTGGCTGCAAGCAAGAAGCTTCGGCTTTGCATCAAAGAGTGGGGCGAGAAGCAAGATCATGAACATGGCAGAAACGCAGAATAGAGCAATGCAAGTCAAGAGTGTTCATGCGGGTCAGTATGTTTCTTTCTGTTTGTGATTTTAGGCTAGCTAGCCTTGGAAAGTTTTTATGGTTATATCTTTGTTATACCTGTGTTATATCTTTGTTATAACAAAGGTATAACAAAGTGGTGCACTTTGTTATAACAAAGTCGACTGTCACAGTGATAATTATGCATGAAGTTTTTATCGGTATATCTTTGTTATATCTTCTCTCCTTGGAAAGGGGTGCACTTCGTAGTTGTTTTTTTTTTTTGAATTTCCCAAATTGGGAAATAATAAAACTGCAAATATGGGTAATCATTGGGTTGGCAAGGGGCAAGAGCGAAGCACAATAGACTTGGCAAGCTTTGGCTCAGTTTAGTAACATTTCCATTTTTTGTTTTTTCTCCAATTTTATAAACTTGAGGGAAAAAATTCATTTGGTACATAATTTTTTTTCCCCTTCAGTTTTGAAAAGCAGTTTTTAAAAAATGACCGTTTTTTAAGTTGCGGCAGAACTTACCTGGTACATACATGGCTAAATTTACAACTTTCCGTGTATCAATGATTAACAACTGTTAGATATGTTTAGTGATATTTCTGCTAATATTTTTAACAATAATTCTTACTGATACTTTTTAGCATAGCTAAATAAAAGTAACTAAAGACATAATAATTATTAGATATGACTATATAAGGAGTTATAGCTTTCTACAACGTCCCGAGCAATAGTCAAAAGCCTTCCTATACACACGGGCCACTGCATCTTTTTTTTAAGGGAAATGGAACGTTAAAAGCCTACCACACTTGTCATTTAAGCTTCCCACAACATAGGCAGGCATCCACGGATAGTAAATTAATTTCAAGGTTCTTTTGGTTGGCTTCTGAACAGAAACAATTACAGAAAAACTTACACGCAGTGACCATTTGGGATTGATTTTCAAAAGTAGATTTTGATTTTCAAAATCAGTTCCAATCAATCTTAAGCGTTTGGATAAAAATGATTAAATAGGTTTACTGTGGCAAAATTATTATATAAGTATTCAAATTGAAAGAGAGCGTTTGATGTATGTTTATATGTGATGACATTTTGGTGGTATTCAAATTATATGTGAGGACATTTTGGAGCATTTAATGTATGTTTATATGTGAGGACATTTAGATAATTCTCTTAGTCATGATGCATGTTTATATGTGAGTATTTAATGTATGTTTACATGTGAGGATATTTTGGTAATTTTTTTTTGGTAAACCTAATTCTTCAAAATTGATTAAATCAGAATTCAAGAAAAATATGGATTTTGGATTTAATCAGTTTTGATTACATTGGATTAGATTTAATTAACTCACTTTTTTTTTCCAAGTACTTCAAACTTGATTTATGCCCTGTTTGTTTCACGGAAAATGCTTCACGGAAAACGCTTTCTTGAAAATGCTTTTCCGGAGTATGCTTTTCGAAAATAGCAGTTCCTGAAAATATTTTCATAAATTTTATTTTTCGCTATTTGGGTGTCATGCAATGATACAAATATCTATAACAAAAAAAGATATTTTTTTTCAGTGTTTCCGCTGTTTAGGCATATCTGAGTGTTTGTGGTTAGGGGTGTGGGTGTGTGAGTGAGAGTGTGTGTGTGTGTGTGAGAGAGAGAGAGAGAGAGAGAGAGAGAGAGAGAGAGAGAGAGTGTGTGTGGGGGGGGGGTGTGAGTGAGTGTGTGTGGGTGGGTGTGTGTATGTGTGTAGGTATGTGTGTTTAGTGGTCCAGAAAATGACTTACCGAGTTATAAACGGTAAGTGATTTTTCGACATTTTGTTCTTCAAAATAAGTTGATTGGAAATTATTTTTCATTGAAAAATCTTATGCATGCACCAAATACCAGAAAATCTTTTTCGGAAAACGATTTTGAAAAATCTTATGCATGCACTAAATACCAGAAAATCTTTTTTGGAAAACGATTTTCATGCACCAAATACCAGAAAATGCAAAAAAAAAATTTTAAAAAACGATTTTCGTGAAACAAACAGGGCCTTAATATGAATTGAGTATTAGAAGCAATCTCGAACACTCCACGTTCCCCCTCTCTTCCGTGAGATTAAGTAATTTTACGTTACTTTTGACATATGACAACAATTGGACCGATTTGTTTGGCTGCTATGGCTTAAATGATGGAAGCTACTTTTAAGCTGCCTTTCCTTTTTTTTTTTTTTGGGAAAAGATAGGAATATATACCATAAAGAAAACCGATTACAACAAGAGTTGACAAAGAAAAGCAAGACAAAAGTAAAAACCAGATGACAAGCGCATCTGGTTAACACCAAAATAAAAACTAAGCTAGATACAGAAGCAAAAAGCCACAGACGAAACACCAGCTACAGAAGTCCGAAGTACAAGGACCACAAAGCAGAGCAAAATGCCTGCTGAAACCCAACATCGGAGCTAGAACCAAAAGAAGCCAGTGAAGATGCCAGATTCAAAATGCATGCTTTCCCTCGGGTGATATGGACAGAATGAAACCTTCTACAGCTAGCAAACAGAGCAGATAAAAGGTTGAGAACAGGAGAGAGCAGTCAGCGCTCAACGACCGACCTGTCAGTTGTGGTATATATTCGGTGTGAGACATTAGAAGAATAATATGCGAATATGACAAACTATGTAGCCAAGTAAGAGAAGAGAGTATAGCTGCCAATCGTGCAAAGGTGAAATCATCAACAGAGAAGCTATTAACACAAGCACAAACTAACTTCCAGTAGGCACTACAACAAAAATGGGCTGTAAGGAAGGCGTCCTTACAAGTATGATATAAGGACGCTTTTGACGTTAAGACGCTTTGGATAGCGTCCTAACGCTGCCTCATTAGAGGCCGTCACAATAAGTTATTACAACGCACACAAGCGCCTCAACAAAGGTGAGGCCTAACAAGGCGCCAATAAGCGTCCTATAAACCGAACCACATCAAATCCTATTGGGACGCTTTTAAGCGTTGTTTTAGATCTTTTAGGACGTTTCTTAGCGTCCCAAGATAAATCTTTTTTTGAAAAAAAAATTTATATAATTATTTTCTGTTACAACTTTCAATATTCAACAAATGAACTAGCGGTAAATCATTTCAAAATACAGGAACTTATAACTGTAATATCCACAAAATTATGTTATTTCGCTTGTAAAAAGTACAACTCATAAAACCATCCTCTATTTGGACAAGACAACATTGTTCCAAAGATATACTGAACAGCGCTAGGATATCAATGAATGAAGATTACTCAAAATCTCGCAAAGCACCATCACGGACTGCAAAATCTCTGCTCAACTTTCCATCGGCATTTACACAATTGTCGAACAATTGAGTTCTATCTACTCAAACTACAAGTAAAATGCAAAATTAGACAAATGGACAAATAACCATATCATAGTTAAAGTATCCAATACGATTCTAACTCATAAAGTAGAAATTGATATTAGGACCCATATGACATGCATTACCTTACCATTTGCCATTGGAGGGCTATTGGCAGCTTAATTACAGCACTGCCAGTTCTATATATTTAAGCTAAACAGTAATGAATAGACTAAAGACAATAGCATACATGTACAATAGCAGGAGACATCACGCAACCCCTTAACCAAATGTGATAACTGATTGATTTACGTTCACATTCTCTAAAAGATCCACAGAAACGCCTTAAGAGGATCACATTAGTTCAAACCATATACATTTCGTATCAAAGTAGTTTACCTCAAGTCTCGAATTTAGAACTCCACTAGACATCCCCACATCTATGCGCCATATGCTACAGTTGTATTTACTACAGGGTAAGCCAACATCCCAAAACAAATTGATAAGTGCAGGCCAAAATGAAAAGGACGGATAAAATAATAAAAAGCTCTTACTGCAGGGCAAGCCAACATCCTAGAACTACTGCCCTTACTGGTGGACAAGGGCATCAACCTGTTTATAATCCACAATATGTTGTTGCCTGAACAATTTGAAGAGAACCCAGTAAGTATACTCTCCAATTCCAACCACCAATCCACAGTTCAAGAAAAGGAGGCACTCGCAGCGTAGTTGCCAGATTGTTGAGCAGCTTCTCAGAATCTTGAAAGAAGAGGGACACAACTTTAATCACAAAATCTGGGTTGCTCTCATCCTGCAGCTTCTGAAGCTGTACAAACTGGTCATCCAAGAACCCCTTTTGGCCAAAAACCCATATCAAAAAATCATGAAAAAGCACTTCATAAGCCTCATAAACTAAAAACTCAACAATGAAAAACAAAAACCCACAAAAGGAATTTTGATACTAACGCTAAAGTACTGACCTCACGGTAGAGAGAGGTTGTGAAATCAAGAAACTGTCTCTGCAACTGGCTGACGACATCCATGGCTGCTATGCTTGCCCTCACAAACTCTTGCAGATATGGTAGACTGTATCTATATAATATGCTCAAGATACGTTATGAATGAGTTATGAACTCCACTAAACAATTGTTCGTCGTTCATATCAGCAATAGATTTTACATTTCAAATCCACAACAACACTCCTCGACAACAATTGCACAACCATCTACCGAAGAAATCCCTCAACACAATTCCTAATTTCATGAATCACAATCTTCCTAATCTAAAAGGTCAAATCTGACCAAATTCTACCTTTTGTGGAAAAAGCCCCAAATTTCCACTGGAGGAGGAACCCTAAAGGTGAAACAACTAAAGAAGGAGGATCGTTTATAGGGTTCAATAGTATAAGCATCTTATTTGGCATTTCATTATCTAGAATTATCAAAATTAACCTAGAATCAATGACTAATGCAACCAAATATTGAAACACTAGGAATAATTTGTTACAAAAGGAGATAATGATTACCTAAGAGTTGTAATTAAACCACGGATTGAGGAAGATGTAACTCAAAAATGGTGATTCTTGGAGGAAGACGTAATTGAACCCCAGATTGAGAAGAGGACAGCGGCGACGACAATACTTAGTTAGCTTCTTGCGGATCTCTTTGAGGGAGGCGACTTTGGAGGCTGATTTACCTGTGAATAGATGGGAAGAGAAGAAGGGTTTATTTGGAGGGTGGGGCTAGTGGAGGCGGTTGTCATTTGAGGCTGGCCTTATCGTCTTTGAAGTAGGAAGAGAAGGGCGACTGGGGCTGTGGAGGCGAGGGAGAAGGTGATGCATTGGCGTTTTGGTCGTCGAGATTCAGGGTAGAGGAGGAGAAGGAGAAAACGTGGAGGAGGTTAGGGTTACGGGCAGAGAAATGGTGGATTTCAGCTTGGCACGAAAAATTCCGGTTTGCGATTATGCGGACATTGGAATTTGGAGAGATGGTGGCTAGATGGAATGAAAATAAGAAGATAAGGGAATTGGGAGATATATACATATAGGGTAAACACTCAAGAGGCAGATGTTCCTGGAACCTTTATAGAACCGATCAATTTAGTGCGCTGCAAAGCGTCCTATTATGTACGAGAAATAAGGACGCTTTTACCTTAGCGTCTTATAACGGACTTTTTAGGACGCTTTTTATAAAGCGTCTCTTTATAAGCGTCGTTACAACTAGATTTTCTTGTAGTGAGGAATTGTACAGCCATTCCAATACTGACTTCAGATACCCCAGTAGCTTGAGTCAAACAAACCGCACAAATACCGGAGATGAATATATCGGACAGTAACAGGAAATGGGGAGTTGAAGCGGGTAAAGAGGTGGATAGAAGTGTGTGAAGCCAAGATGAGGAGTCAAAATAGGAGTTGGATTGCGTTGTAATACCTTCTTCACCACCTGGAGAAAAGGCTTGGTGTTCCTAATAAGATTAACGTCATAATCAACATTAGAATGAAGTAAAGAAAGGGAGAAAGGCAGGTTATGAAAGACGAGGTCATTGCGGTATATGTTCCAAAGGACTGTGGATACCCAAACCATACGGAGGGGCACACAGATTACTGAAGATGGGCTCATTCAGTAAGTGCTCGATCCATTGCGGAACGGATGTGTAAGGAAATTAGAGAGTGGTTTCTCGTCAAAGTATGATTCCAAATATTCTGATGAGAAGAACATTCTCAAAAAAGATGTTGATGTGAGATGGATCCAAAAAAAGGGAGGTTTTTATCAATGGTTCTACCAAGATTATGTTTTATCTGATTCACTTAAGATTTAAAAAGTGCAGCACCAATAAATCCATGAGAGATTATGCATTTTTATTGACGCTAGAGGCAAATCCTTTCAAGGGCCAGGGGACCATGGTCACCCAATTTTGTAATTTTATTTTTCAGTTTCCATGATATTAGCACCAAAATTTTAATTTAACTATTACCCGTATGCTATCCATCAACATTGTTAAAACCTGAGACAAAATGGTCTTTAGCCCACTTTCTTGGTGGGTTTTGGGCAGTGACCACGTATCTGGTGGCTGATGCTTCATCTTTTTATGCAATATAAAGCAAAATGAAATTTCAAAAGATCAGATTGTTTTTCTCTATCTTCTTTTGTTTAAACTCGGGAAATCTCTATACCAATGTTAAATTTTTGCTCTTACTCTAATAGTAAGAAAAATAGCTGCAACTCCTTGTCTGCTTGTAGGAAATAACTACAACCCCTCGTATGTTCATAAAAACTAATCGCTAAACACTTTTAACGACAAATCTTACCGGCACTTTTTTAGTATCGCTAAATAAAAATTACCAAAAATATATAACGATAATTTTTTTGTATCACTATATAGGTTATAGCTACCTTTCTACGGTCCGAGCAGCAGCCCAAAGTTTTCCTATATAAACAGGCCCTGCATCTCTTTTGGGGAAAATGGAACTTTAAAAGTCTACATACTTGTCATTTTAAGCTTCCCGCAATGTAGGCAGGCATCCACGTATAGTAAATTAATTTCAAGGTTCTTTTGGTTGGCTTGTGATTAGAAACAATATTGCCAAAATTTATTGTCACTCCCCCTTTTTCCGTGAGATTAAATTTTCGGTAGTCTTGACAACCGTTGGACCGGTCTTTTTGCTGCTATGGCTCAAATGAAGAAAGCTAATTCTAAGCCGCCTTTGCATGTTATGTCCGAGTTGTAAGCAAACCAAAAGACACAAAGAACGTGCTTTGATTCTTTAAGAGTATGCTTGGAAAATATTTTGATTACCCAATAGAATAAATTGACCATCGGTTTAAGATATATTCTCTTTTTTCCTTTTGCACAAATCATTTTGTCATTCATATTTAAAGTATAATATTGACAAGTCTATCTCTACCTAAATCGGAGAAGGTTACTGGAGTTTTTGATCAAAAACATTTCAACTCCTTATCGTTAAATGTCATTCAATTAAACTACAAGAAAATTATCAACTAGTGACAATGAAAGTTGTCACAATAAAATACATAGTTGTCACTGACAACATTAAACAAGTTATCACAAAGTCTTAAAGTCGCGTGACAACATCAACTTTTCAATCACATTTTGTGACAAATGTTCTCTAATGTTGTCACTAGAACCCCCATTTTTTCACTAAAGAGCCCTCCCAATCAACTTGGGTTAAGGACCAGTGACAAGATGCTTTGTCACAGTTTCTCTTAAGTGACTATAGCGATGATGTCACAATTATAAATATGTGGCAATTTCAGTGTTTTAAAATTTTAATTTGTATCAAAGTTGATATTGTCAAAATTGCCATCTGTGTCAATGATTTGTGTTGTATCTGAAACATTCATGGACAACTTCTCGTTGTCACCATTTTCATGGGTATCCTGAACTCCCTACTATTATAGGTGAACAGTTCTGTTGATGCAGTGGCAAATCCTTTTTTCTTTGTTTTTGATCTTCCACAAGCAATCGCCTTTAATGTAAACCGCCTTCTTTTTCAATAAGTAATATTCCAGTACAAGCACCGCAAAACTATCGTCTCCCACTTCATCACTCGAGAAATCAGGGGCGTGCGGTTCCATGCCAGCCACCCAATGGACCAATCCGAGTATCAAATTCTAACCCTGATAAACAAACACCATATGATGGCACCTAAACAACATCATACTCCTTTTTTTTGGTTGGAATTTTTTTTTTTGTTTGGTTGGATCAACATCATACTCCTTATCAATCCTCCTTTCCACCCTACTATGCCATTTCCTTTTAACTTTCCTACTAGAAAATGTCATTTTGGTCCCTTTCACCTCAACTTCACATAAATATTACTCCACTTCTTAACTTAAGCACACAATGTCTGAATTCTCAAGACTATCACAAATCGGTTGGGCACAAAAATGGGTAGTGAGAATGCAAGTGCATGAGCTGTGACGCTAAAGTGTATGCAACTAGGCTGAATAAGCTGTGAGGTTAGTAGGATCTTGGCTCATGATTTTGACTCATGATTAGCCAAACGATCAGTGTACACAATTAGGCTAAGCAAAGGCCAATGTTCATCAAATATATGATACAAAAAGTTACGAGGCAAAGGAAAATGATCAAGTATATGATACAAAAAATTACGAGGCACGTCCCCATAAGGCTTCTTATACTCTCACTAAATTAGTGGCAAAAATATCAAATTGCCTCACCAAATTGGGCACTGGGTCATCCTTAGGGAGCGGTGAACTTCTGATCGAGAAAATCGGGAGTCAACGGGTCATCAAACATGGCGCAAAACGACAGTCTCTTCAATGTGTGTGAAGATGTTTCTTCGCGAGGAAGTTCAATCTTGAAAGCTCTGACAACATAGAAGCTAAAGTAATTGGTTGGGTTTTGGTTGTCTTGGGAGGCTTACCATGCATGAGGTGCTACCGGACTCTTTTGGCGGTATGTGCATGGGGGCTATTGAGTCGTTTGCGGAGCAAAATACGCGCGCGCGCGCACACAGAGAGCAAACAGAAGGACTGAGCTTATCTTGGCACTTCGTCTCCTCAACTTGGGTGTGATAATTTACACCGCTACCACCAAACAGTCACCCCTGTCTTCGTGCCCGTGGACAATGCCGACAGTATGAGAAAATTTTGAATTTAATAGTGATAAATACTTGTTCTCAACCTATTCTGGTCGTACTCAAAGGTCCACTTGGAGTTCCATTGTGCATGACATGTCCGCACAAGCACAGTATTCAACGCTTCGAACTGGTCAAAGTGCGCGCACCCAAGTCACGTGCATTCTTTGCTTCACACACCTCACGCGCGACTTAGTCACCAATTATTTCACGCTACCCTCACTCACAGTACCACGTTCGTCGCACCGCGACCACCTGAGCACATTTTCACCAAAAATATCGACCGTTGGCGCAACTGTAGCGACGGGGTCAAGGGCATAGGCCTTGGCCAACCCCATGGGGTCGGCCTCGGCCTCCCCCAAGGCCATGGGGTCGGCCTCAGCCTCAATGGGGGGTCGACCTCGGCCTCCATGGGGTGTTGGCCTTGGCCTTTCCCCCCAGTTGTTCACTCCTCGTGCAAAGTCCCTTTCGCACTTTGTTCACTTCATACATTTCGTATGTGACTTAGGCACCTTGTTCGTCACATGGGTATGATTCATGTCGACACGCTCGTCACAATGCAACTTTTGGATTTGTCATTGCCCATCAAAACACCTTCCATCGGCGCGCCCAAAGTTCACCCAAAGGGGGAGTGGCCTTGGCCTCCCTTCATGGGAGTTGGCCATTGGCCTTGGCCACCCCTTAGGGTCGGCCTCGGCCTCCCCAGGGGTGGTGGCCTTGTCCTTCCCCCATTTTTGGCCTATGGCCTCCGCTCCCTCGCGCACTTGTTTTCTCAAGTCTTTGCACCTCCGCGATGTTTATGGACGTTCGTGCATGAACCTCACGACGTCCGTCGTGCATCATCCTCACGATGTCCGTCGTGTATGAATCTCGCGACGTCCGTCGTCCATCATCCTCGCGACGTCCGTCGTGCATCATCCTCGCGACGTTCGTCGTCCATCATCCTCGCGACGTCTGTCGTCCATCAACCTCGTGACGTCCATCGTCTATCAACCTCACGACGTCTGTCGTCCATCATCCTCGCGACGTCCGTCGTGCATCAACCTCGCGACGTCCGTCGTCCATCATCCCCGGGACTTCCGTCGTCCATCAACCTCGCAACGTCCGTCGTCCGACGACCGCGTTCCATCACTTCCAACTTTGTCATTACTACATGATTGCATTCATTATCTTGTTATGACAGGTACACTCAGCTCATATACCGTCTTCGGGACACCCAAAGCACGCCCATACGCCATCTTCATGATACATGCCCACGGCACCAAGTATTGCTTCGCGACATTCGTCGTCGCGCCATCTTCATGATGATTGCCCCCGGGAACAAGTATATGCTCCGCGACCTTCGTCGCCGCACCCATGTGCCATTCTTATCACATGTGCCCCGGCACCAAGTATATGCTCCGCGATGTTCGTCGCAGCGCCCATGCGCCATCTTCACAACATGTGCCCCGGCACCAAGTATATGCTCCGCGACCTTCGTCGCCGCACCCATGTGCCATTCTTATCACATGTGCCCCGGCACCAAGTATATGCTCTGCGACGTTCGTCGTAGCGCCCATGCGCCATCTTCATAACATGTGCCCCGGCACCAAGTATATGCTCCGCGACCTTCATCGCAGCGCCCATGCTCCATCTTCATAACATGTGCCCCGGCACCAAGTATATGCTCTGAAACCTTCGTCGCCGCACCCATGCGCCATTCTTATCACATGTGCCCCGGCACAAAGTATTGCTTCGCGACGTTCGTCTCCGCACCACTTTCATAACACGTGCCCCGGCACCAAGTATTGTTTCCGCGACATTCGTCGCAGCGCCCATGCGCCATCTTAATAACATGTGCCCCGGCACCAAGTATATGCTCCGTGACCTTCGTCGCAGCGCCCATGCGCCATCTTCATAACATGTGCCCCGGCACCAAGTATATGCTCCGGGACCTTCGTCGCCGCACCCATGCGCCATTCTTATCACATGTGCCCTGGGCACAAAGTATTGCTTTGCGACGTTCGTCGCCGCACCACTTTCATAACACGTGCCCCGGTACCAAGTATAGTTTCCACGACGTTCGTCTTCTCGCCCATGCGCCATTCTCATGATACGTGCCCCCGGCACCAAGTATTGCTCCGCAACGTTTGTCGCCGCGCCCGTGCGCCATCTTCATGATACATGCCCCGACACCAAGTATTGCTTCGCGACGTTCGTCGCCGAACCACTCTCATGACAAGTGCTCCGGCACCAAGTATTGTCCCCGCGACGTTCGTCGCCGCGCCCATGCGCAACAATTATGATACAGGCCTTCGGGCATCACACTTATTCACCACACCATGCGCCCCCGCCATGGACGTGGAACATGCTTCGACCCACTCTCCGAAATGTGCAGCATCACGGGGGGCTCCGTTCGTAGTGCTCCGGCACGAGGCCCCCTCGTAACGGGATGGGCTCACAACCTTGAAGCCATCGCCGGCACAATCAACTACGGGATGGGCTCACAACCTTGAAGCCATCGCCGGCACAGTCAACTACGGGATGGGCTCACAACCTTAAAGCCATCGTCGGAACAATTAATTACGGGATGAGCTCACAACCTTAAAGCCATTGCCGTCACAGTCACGGGGGTGGTTCCGGCACGAGGACCCCTCGCCACGGACCCTGAGCACTGAGTTGCGAGCATGTCCACTCATGTTACCATTGATCGTCGACACCACCAGGGCAATGACCCCCAAGTCACTCCGGGACGGGAGCAGGTCCTTGGAGGGAATGGTGCCTAGTCCGCCTGACAGTTGGCTACAGGGGCAACCCTCACGACTGTCAGGTTCTCTACGCGTCTCTTGACGCACTTAGTGGGACTCTACAAGGGCTTGGATTGGAGGCTAGATCAAGGGGTTTCTCTGGCCACACCGACGCTATGGGAGCCAGTCTTTTCAGACAGACAGAGCGACGCTGTGCGGGCCAGGCGGGGTGAATGTGCGATTCGATAGTTCGTGGAGCACCGACAGCTGTGGACCCCTCAGTGACGTGTCACTCCCGGGGAGCGCCACGTGTCGCGTGATGACATCATCATCTCAACCTTTATAAATAGAGGTCTTGAGAATTCATTTGGACGGTTGGACATTTTCAGAACACTCTCACTTTCTCACTCTAGAATCCTAGAGAGAGAAATATACAGGATCCTGACTTTAGACCTAAGTATTGAACTGTGACTGTTGTCGTGTATTCACCCTACGCCATCGCCCTTCGCAGCACTGCCATCCTTAAGCTCTGTCTAAGAAGCCCTTGGTCTCTGCCCTTACTGTGTCTCACATCAACATACTTGGCATCTGACCTGGACTGCATTCTTTGTGGCACCTCCACGTCGACTGCAAACCCACTTTCCTTGGCATCAATACTTAATTGTTAAAATTTAGTGAAACGGAAAGATTTTAGGACAACATAGAATCATAGAGTTATTATGTTTTGATCATGTCCGGTTGGATCATGCCGTAGCTATTACTGTTATGCGTATTCAAATTTTTTTCCTTATGCAAGACGGGAAAGAGTTGAGTTACTATAATGTTTGGTTGTAAGAAGATACCCACAATCCTTACATAGTGTACATTAATGGTTGTTAAATATTTTTACCGACTTTTCTGACAATACTCTAAGCGACCACTCTTAACAATATTTTTTTAACGTCATTAAGTAAAAGTCACTTATATCCTTTACAGTCGTTGCTAATTAAGTTTGAATTAGGATGAATAAATAGATGCAAGTTAGATCAAAATTCAAGGGAGTAGTCGGCCTCTTTGCCGTTAATTCCTTTAAATTTCTGCCTCCTTGTGGTAGAATTGCTCCTACATCCACCTTGTTATAAAACGTCAGCCTTCATGTCATTCGAAATTGAAAGCCCATATTTAAACATAATTTGTTATACTACGTGGACATTTTCATATTTAGAAAGATAAACAATGATACATCAGGAGGAAAAGAAAACAAAGAATTGACTCATTGAATCCTATATAGCTAGCAATACAAGGTGTAGTGTACAAAAAGAATCACGCATTTTCGTCAATGGTTAGGAAAATCTAAGATCTCAAAGTTAAAAAAAAGGAAATTCAAAGTATAAAGAGTCGTCAAATGTGAATTTTCACATTGCTTGAAAAAGAAATTGTTTGTGGGAGCGTAAGTCGCCATGTGATATATTGCACTTTACACTACTATGATGGAGGGAAAAGCCGTGTCCGGGCGTTGAATTTTTCAAGAAACTGCGGCTTTTGTTTATATTGAAAAGGCAATTCTTCAATTCATGGCGTCTTTCTGTAAAAATACGAGTCTTAAATAGCGCCTCCAAAACCCTTAACTATAATAATTGAATGCATATGTTCTTGACACCGTTATATATAGGTCTGATGTCCAACATCCTCTGCAGTTTAATATTGTAATAAGGAGTCAAATACTGTTTTAAGCAAAAAGTGCAAAGCATTTGACTTGATCATACCTAACAGTGAAGATAGGGGTTTGAATTGAAGCTTGAGTAGGGGGATAAGTCTTTCCAGCATCTCGAAACGTGGAATTAGCAGCGCTATAAGAATCGATGGATTCGCCTTCTTCTCACAGTTATGAAATAGAGCATGGCTTTGCAGTCTCGTACACTGTTACCTCAGTCATTGTAAGTTCCCAAATCCTATTGCCCGCCAAAACATCAGGCCTCTTTCCTCTTTTCTTTTGGATTGAATCTTCTTAGAGGACAGCAAAAAACAATCTCCTGGCATTTCGAAAGAATAGGTAATAAACGGCAGAGCTTTAATCATCTTGTACAAGTATCCAGGACTCAAAGAGTCAGCATCAAACGGACTCAAAGAGTCAGCAAAAAGTAGCAAAACGCGTGTTCAAAACTACTTGTCTTAATTTTGACATAGTTGTAATAACTGTTTTTGGTCTTCTTAAAAAGTAAACTAATTACTCGTATAACTAAAAAAAACAATTTTTTTTTAGTGGCATAAAAGTAATGTTTTCTACTCTTGTAACTTAGTTCTCCTATCAATACCATCATTCTCCTAATTAACCTAAAAAAGAACTTCACTACTCATACACGGGTTCTCTTTGTCTGAATATTGACCAGCGCTTGGAGATTCCCCGTCTGTTCCACCATCGACTAGTCACCTTTGCCTTGTTGGTGCTATGCAGATCCGTCCGTAAACTACATAAAGGTCGCTCCAGATTTTGACCCTAACAAGCGGGTTGCAAGGTATGAAGAGGGTAGGGGTTTGCATCAGCATGGGCCTATCGGCACTACTGCCATTCATATTCGAAACCGAGGAGACAATCTATCTAATCTAATTTAAAATAATCTAATCTACTAGTATAAAAATTGATCCCGCACCCACACTTAACACTTCGAAAGGAGGTCATGAATATAAAGCCATGAAACTACTTCAAACAGCCAATCTTATATCCTTTATATTTATTGCTAATTAAGTTTGAGTGGCATGAATAAATAGATGCAAGTTTGAACGAAATTTAACGGGAGTAATCTGCCTCTTTGCCATTAGAAAAAAAAACCCGCTACTGGATATTGTTTATATAAAACCTTAAATTTTCTGCCTCTTTATGGTAGAAATGCTCCAAAATCCACCTTGCTATAAAACCGCCAGCTTTCATGTCACCTATATGGCCATTTTTATATTTAGAAAATATAGACAATGAGACATAAGGAAGAAAAAAAAAGAAGAACAAGAAGTCAGTCATAGTGTTCTTACGCATATAGTTGGAAAGTTTTCAATATTGGACCATTGAATCCCATATAGTTTGCATTATAAGGTGTAATGTACAAAAAGAATCATGTATATTTATCAAGTGATTAGGGAGATCTAAGATCTCAAAATTTGAAAGAAAAAAAAAATTCGAATGGTTACAATTTGGATTCCCACATTTCTTAGAAGATCGAGGAAATGTTTGTGGCTGTGTAATAAGCCATGTGATATATTGGGTAATTTTAGTAAAAAAAGTTTGCATGCATAAGGACTCACACGTGCACACTATGATGAAGGAAAAACGTGTGTCGGTTAAATTTTTTCAGAAATTAAAGTTTTTGTTAAAATTCAATAGGCAACTCTGGAGAGTTTTTGCCCTAAATAATCTTTTTAAATTACTTAATTACCCATCTACTCTATTTTTAACTTTATTTATCTATCTAACCCATTTTTAAAAATCTTACTTTCAAATAGAGATTTCAAGCTGAGAAAACGTGATTCAAAATCACGTTTTCAATATATTTGTTTAATCATAGTAACGTTTACTTGAAAACGTAATTTGGAATTACGTTTTCTCAGCCTGAAATCTCTATTTGAAAGTGAGATTTCTAAAAATTAATTAGATAGGTAAATAAAATTAAAAATGGGATAGAAGGGTAATTAAGTATTAAAAAAAGATTATTTAAGATAAAAATTCTAACTCTGGATGGTGTCTTTCAATAAATATATGATTCTAGAATGACACATGCATAATAATACTTTAACTGTCATAACTGAACGCACATATTCATGAAACCATAATAAATAGGTCTGCTAATATTTTTCACTCCGTTATCTTGTGTAATTTAATACGGCGTACTATTACGAGTCAATACTAAAGTCGTACATAACATTTGACTCGGTCATTCTCTATTTTATTCTGCGATTTTCTCCTCGCGCTTGTCAGATGCAAGTGTCACACGCACCGATGAAGAAAGGGGCTTGAATTGAAGCTTGACGGGGAGGATAAGTCTTTCCACCATCTCGACACGTGGAATTAACAGCCCCGTTTTGGAATCGTCGATAGCTATAATGTTAGTTCAACGATTGTAAGTTCCCAAATCCTATCACCCTCCGACAACATCAGGCCCCTTTTCTGTATTTTTTGGACCGAATCTGCATGGCGGACAGCCAAAAAGCAATCTTGTGGTATCTGGAAAGAAGAGGTAATGAACTGCGTAGTTTTTTTTATCATCATCTTGTGCTACAAAGTAACCAGCACTACAAGAATCAGCATGAAACGGACAGTCTTGTCCTTGCTTACTCTATAAATACTGTAGGTGCCAATAAACAGAAGCAAAAGACACAAACACATTGATGGAAACTACAGACCATCAAACAGAAGCAAAATTCACAAACACACCAATGGAAACTACAGACCATCTTCGTGAACAACGCTGCTACGATGAATGGATTAGCCTTCAAAGGCTTGAGCTCTCCGAGCTCCACCAAGCCCTAATCCTAAGCTCAGAAGGCCGAATGTCGGACGCGGACCTGACTCGACTCGTCGAGAAGATGATGGACCACTTCCAAGACTACTGTGACAAGCGAAGCTACCTGGCTCACCGAGATGCCGCCACCTACTTTGCACCCAACTGGTGTAACTCGCTGGAGAACTCTGGGCTTTGGCTTGGCGGGTGCAGACCATCTACTTTCATCCGGCTAGTTTACGCGCTTTCTGGGTTAGCTTTTGAGTCGAAACTCGCTGAGTTTCTTAACGGCTCCGAAGTCGAGGTCCTCGGTGGGATCTCAGGAGTGCAACTATCCAAGATTAGTCAATTGCAGAGCAAGACCAATCGGCAAGAGGAGCAGCTCTCGAGTAGGATGGCGAGTTTGCAGGTACTATAAGAGCCTCTTTCCATTTTCACGCCATTAGTGCTTCGTTGATGTCTCGAAAATGACAAAAAGTATCATCGATGATTCAACGAAACGCCAAAAATGACGTCGATAGATAAACCAAAATACATCTTGTTCACAATCACCATAATCATAGGGACATAATCACCATGATCATAGGATAATTGGCTGTAATTAGTTGGAATAGCTTTTATTTAGGAGTGATATTAGGTGTTTTTGTTGTATATAAACTTGTAGCCAAATGCTATGAATAGAGACAAGAAACATTCTACGGTTTCTCAAATTTTCATATAACATATAGCAATTACTTATTTCCAAAGTTGTTTGACTTGGTTTCGAATTTGTCACACGTCAATATGATATAGGAGGACATGGCAGACCAGCCATTTGCAAGCGTCGCCAACAAACCCGACCAAAACTATTGCTTGAACGAGGATGCGGTTGCAGCGCTCAAGGAAAACGGGCAGGCCATGGCTAATTTAGTGGAGGAAGCTGATCAGATGAGGCTGGATACGATTAAGGAGCTGATAAAAGTACTGACACCAGTTCAGGCAGTGCAGTTTCTGGCTGCGGGCAAGAAGCTTCGCCTTTGCATCAAAGATTGGGGTGAGAAGCAAGATCATGTACATGGCAGAAACGCATAGCAGAGCAATGCAAGTCAGTGTTCATGCCGTTCATGTTGAGAAATTTGGTGGAATCGGAATCAAAATCGAAGACTTTGAGGCGCGTGATCACTTTCTTTAAGGTTTTATTTGTCCCCACTTGAAATCGAGCTTGCTGATGGGTTAGCGACAAATAATCCTACATGATACAACAAAGTCTGTGGGAATCTACAAACAGCAAAATCGAAAATTTCCCTTGGAATTCTCTTCGAAGCAATGTACGTTTTTTGCTATAGAGATTTTGCAAAAAGAAAAAGATTTCGAAATCAGGAAATCAGTATCTTAAAAGAACTGAAAAACATGTATTTATAAATCTGAAAAGGTGTTAACTTTTTGGACAGACACAATTGTTGAAAAATCAAAACAGTTGTAACAGTTAAAAATAACTGACAATAAATCAAAATTCAAATTTAAATAAATCTCACACCTTTTCCAATAAAACTATTTTTTGAAAATACAAAATATTTTTCAAGAAATAAGTCACGTTTTTCACAACCGTGGCAAGCGTGCAAAGTGTGCCTAATAACACGCCTAAACTCGCGCCCCCGCACGCGGTAGCGTGGGGACTAGCACACTCTAGTCTTACCACTAAGTGTAAAGTAAAAGCACTTTTACTCTTATAAACCCTTTTCAAAACCAATTTCCAAGCAATGTGGGACAAAAGAGTGAGTTATTTTCAAACAACTCAACTCACAAAACCTAACAATCCCCCCACTTGTTTGAAAACAACGAACAATTTGAAAAATAACTATAGCCAAGACATACGGGAAATTAATATGCATACATAAAGGTATCTTTTGATTTAAACCTTTCGTTAGTGCAAATAGGTCAAAGTTCTATAAGAGTTACTAGTAGCCTTAGCTTTAAACTAGCTACTCTTTATTATAAAACCGGAGCTATTGCACACATACAAATTTCTTGCTTCGACGATAAATTCTTAATCAACTTAGCACTATTATGGCCTTGTGCTATATCCTGTTTCATGAACTCTCTAGAAAGTAAATCCAAACTTTCATAAGAAGCGGCACCACTTCTAAGTTCATATAGGTGAAGTTATGCTATATGTTTCCGCTACTAGAACACATTACAAAATAGTCTCATACTTCATTAAGAGAAAACTCTCAACCTCTAAATCGTAACGGACAGTACTGAATACTTCATTTTTTAGGGGCTCGACATTATCAGTACTAACAATCACACGTCAGTAAATTGTTTTTACCCTTTAAACCTTACGACTAGTCATTTCCTAGTGTTAGGTCGGGTTACCATTACTGGTGATTAATTCAATAGGCTTCAGCCCCATCTCATAAGATGTCATTCTTACTAACTCTCTTGACAAAGCTTTTGTAAGAGGATCTGCCAAGTTTTTACTTGACTTCACATAGACAATTGTTATAACACCATCTTGTATCAATTATCTCACAAATTCATGTCGTAGACTTATATGTCTAGACTTACCATTATAAGTACAACTATATGCCCTTGATAAAGTGGCTTCACTATCACAGTAAATAGAAATATGAGGCATAGGATTAGGCCATAACTTTATATCCAACAATAAGTTTCTAATCCATTCTGCTTCCTTACCACTAATTGCAAGAGCAATAAATTCGGATTCCATAGTGGAATGAGATATGCATGTATGTTTCTTGCTTGCCCAAGAAACTGCTCCTCCTGCTAAGGTAAATACCCAACCAGAAGTAGACTTATTATCTCCCACACTCGTGATCCAACTTGCATCGGTGTATCCTTCTAATACAGCCGGATAATCGTTATAGAACAATGTGAATCCCATGGTTCTCTTAAGGTAACCGAGGATTCGACCAATAGCCTTCCAATGTTCTACACTAGGGTTACTAGTAAATCTACTAAGTTTACAAACAGAGAAAGCAATATCTGGTCTTGTGCAATGCATAGCATACATTAAACTACCAATAGCACTAGCATATTCTAGTTGCGCTACTGCTCTACCGGAGTTGTTTGCTAATTTCATATTTGGATCAAAAGGAGTACTAAACTCTTTAAACCCAAGAAGTTTAAACTTTGTCAATGTTTTCTCAACGTAATGAGATTGACTCAAAGCATAACCCCCACTATGCTTCCTTACTTTTATTCCTAAGATAGTATCTACCTCACCCAAGTCTTTCATTTTAAACATGGAAGATAGATACTCTTTGGTCTCATTTATCCCATCCATATTAGTTCCGAAAAATCAGCATGTCATTAACATACAAGCAAACTATCACTCCATAGTTAGTAGTGAATCTAGAATAAATACACTTATCTGCACTGTTATGCTTAAAACCAAAGGATAGTATAACCGAATTAAATTTCTCATGCCACTGCTTTGGTGCTTGTTTAAGCCCATACAGTGATTTAACTAACTTGCATATCTTCTTTTCATTTCCATGTAAGACAAACCCTTCGGGTTGCTCCATGTAGACTTCTTCACTCAAGTCTCCATTTAAGAAGGCAGTCTTAACATCCATTTGATGAACATAAAGATGGTGAATGGATGCTAAAGCCATGAGAATTCTGATTGAAGTTATACGAGCAACTGGTGCATAAGTGTCAAAATAATCAATTCCCTCTTTCTGTCTAAACCCTCTGGCTACTAATCTAGCCTTAAAGGTTTGAACAAAACCATCAGAATTGTATTATTCTAAAAACCCACTTACACCCTATGGATTTGGAACCTTGGGGTAAATCAACTAGTACCCATGTGTTATTAGACATAATTGAGTCCATTTCATCATCAATTGCTTCCTTCCAAAATGATGCATCTCTTGATGACATAGCCTCACTAAATGACCTTGGGTCATTATCCAAACTTAACACGATAGGGTACTTGTTAATTACATTATTATTTCTATCACCTTCAACAAGAAACACAATACTTTGAGAAGAAACAAAATATGAATTTAATTCCTTCTCTTTCCTTGCTCTAGTGCTTCTTCTAGGTTCTGTTGGCTGAATTCTAAAATCACTAAGTTGATCCCGTCGTTGCCTTTCCAATCCTAAAGGTTCGTTTGGACCATTTCCTTGAGAATCATCATTTATGACTTCATAATCAGTAGAAAACTTATTTTCAAAGAATTCTACGTCTCGAGATTCTACTATCACATTAGACTCCAAATCAAGAAGTCTATAGGCTTTGCTGTTTTCAGCATATCCACCGTATACACTTTTAATAGCCCTTGGTCCAAGCTTAGTCCTTTTAGGATCTGGAACTCTATAGTATGCTAAACACCCCCACACTTTTAAATATGAAAGGTTAGGTTTTCTACCTTTCCACAATTCATAAGGGCTCACATTATTCTTTTTGAAGGCACCCTATTATGAATATAACATGCGGTGAGTAAAGCTTCCCCCACAAGTTTAGAGGTAGTTTAGCATTAACTATCATGCAATTAACCATTTCTCCTAAAGAACAGTTTTTCCTTTCAGCTAAGCCATTTTGTTGAGGTGTGTAGGGTGCGGAGTTTTGATGAATTAAGCCATGTTCCTCACAGAAATCTGTAAAATCATTTAGAAAATACTCCCCGCCTCTATCAGAACGTAGGATCTTAATTTTCTTCTCAAGTTGATTTTCGACTTCTGCCTTATATTTTTTGAACATGATAAATGCTTCATCCTTAGACCTTAATATGTAAACATATAAGTACCTACTGTAGTCATCAACAAAGGTTATAAAGTACCTTTTTCCTCCACGAGTTAGCACCCCATTTAACTCACATATATCAGAATGTACAAAATCTAAAATTTTAGAATATCTTTTAATACTAGGAAAATGCTTCTTAACTATTTTAGACTTAGCACATACTTCGCATTTATCCAAAGTATTATTAAAATCTATTAAGTCCAATTTCTTCATGTTCTCTAAAGAACCATAATTCAAGTGAGCCAACCGACCATGCCATAAGGAAGAAGACTCGACAATATAAGCAGAATGAGTACTTTTATTAATGCTTAACTTAAGCATTCCATCACAAGCGTACCCTTTCCCACAAAAGCTACCATTCTTAGACAAGATAACCTTGTCAGATTCAAAAGCTATCTGAAATCCCCTTTTACAAAGTAAATCAACAGAAACTAAGTTCTTTCTAATTTTGGGTACATAGAGAACATTCAAAAGACTAAGTTTCCTTTCGGACGTGAAGTAGATTTCCACAGTTCCCTGGCCGGAAACTTTGGCACACGTATGGTTTCCCATTTGCACCTCTTGGCCATCAGTCACTGCTTCATATGCTTTAAACATAGACTTGTCCTTGCAGACGTGAACTGTGGTGCCAGAATCGAACCACCATCCAGATTTCTCCATTACCATGTTAACTTCAAAAATCATAGCAACGAGATTTTCTTCTACCATGTTTGCCTTTCCATCCTTTCCATTGAATTTTCCCTTTCGGTATCTACACTGCTTAGCGTAGTGACCCTTTTTCCCGCAAGTATAGCAGCTTCCTTTCTTCTTCCTTTGTTCTCCATCTTGGTTAGCTTTCTTCTTAAATTGTTCATCGTTCTTCCTTACTTGCAAGGCTGATTTTTAGACTGTGATCCGCTCCCATCCACATAGTGCACATTGGACTCAACCGAAACAGTAACCTTATTTTCACATTTGCGTGACTCCTCTTCAATACGAAGGTGTTTCTGAAACTGTTCCAATGTAAAGTCCTCTGACTTGTGCAGCAACTTCTTCCGGTAATCCTTCCAAGAAGGGGGTAATTTTGCAATTATAGCCCCTACTTGAAACGATTCTGGAAGGCTAATCTTGAGGGCTCGAATCTTATTAACAATCACTTGAAGAGCATGGACTTGTTCTAACACAGGTTTATCATCAGCCATTACGAAATCGAAGTACTGAGCAATAAGGTATTTATTCGTACCTTCTTCTTCAGCCTTATACTTGTAGTCCAACGCACTCCAAATATCACGGGCATATTTGATTTCGGTGAACAAGTCGTATAGACGATCTAACAGCCCATTCAGAATGTGTCCACGGCACATAAGTTCGTCTTCTTCGCATTTCTTCCTTTCCTTCTTAACACGCTCAAATTCTTCGGCATCGGGTGGAACACCTTCTGCAGAAGTCCTTGGTTCCTCTGATGGTGGCCACAATTCAGGATCCAGAATGTATGAAATCCTTAAAGTAGTGAGAAGAAACATCATTTTGTCCTTCCATCGAGCATAGTTGTTGTCATCAAAACGATCCAATTTCACCAAGTCTTGATTCATCACTTTGATTGACTCCGAATCCATTGTAGCAGAACATAATAAAGCCTTAAAATTGTTGAGAAATTTAGTGGAATCGGAATCAGAATTGAAGACTTTGAGGCACGTGATCGCTTTTTTTAAGGTTTTATTTGTCCCCACTCGAAATCGAGCTTGCTGATGGGTTAGCGACAAATAATCCTCCAGGATACAACAAAGTATGTGAGAATCTGCAAATAGTAAAATCGAAAATTCTCCTTGGAATTCTCTTTTTGAAGCAATGTACGTTTTTTGCTATAGAGATTTTGCAGAAAGAAAAAGATTTCGAAATCAGGAAATCAACATCTTAAAAGAACTGAAAAGCATGTATGTATAAATCTGAAAAGGTGTGAACTTTTTGGACAGACATAACTGTTGAAAAATCAAAACAGTTGTAACAGTTAAAAATAACTGACAATAAATCAAAATTCGAATTTAAATAAATCTCACACCTTTTTCAATAAAACTATTTTTTGAAAATACAAAATATTTTTCAAAAAATAAGTCACGTTTGTCGCAACCGCGGCAAGCGTGCAAAATGCGCCTAATAACGCGCCAAAACGCCCCTAAACTCGCGCACCCGCACGCGGGTAGTATGGGGACTAGCACACTCTAGTCTTACCACCAAGTGTAAAGTAAAAGCACTTTTACTCTTATAAACCCTTTTCAAAACCAACTTCCAAGCAATGTGGGACAAAAGAGTGAGTTGTTTTCAAACAACTCAACTCACAAAACCCCACAGTTCAGTATGTGCAGGTTGTTGCGTTTGAGTTAGTTGTGAGGTTCTGTGAGACCCATAGGTGAATCCCTCGATTGATTTTTTCTACGTGCAACACAATTTTACACTTGCTCATAGTGAAATACACATGCAAGCTTAGTTTTTCCTATGTAATTTCTTTCTGTTTGTAATTTTAGGCTTTAGGTTACTTAGCTAGACTGTCACAGGGATAATAAAGCATGAAATTTTATGGGTAACTTCGACGTGCACGGATAAATTTTTGCTCCTATCTTGGTTGTAAGAAAATAGTTACAGCCCCTTGTCTGGTTGTAAAAAATAGTTACAATTCCTTGTGCATCGATGATTAATGACTGTTAAATATATTTAGTGACATTTCTGTTAACACTTTTAACGATACTTCTTACGAGTACTTTTTAGCATCGCTAAATAAAGATTAAAGGAGGTATAACCATGTTTCTACGCGAGCAGCAACTAAAAGCTTTCCTGTATAAACAATTCACTGCATCTCTTTGGTGGGGAATGGAACGTTAGCAGCCTACATACTTGTCATTTAAGCTTCCGACGGACATTAAATTAACTTCAAGGTTTTTTGGGTTGGCTTCGAACAGAATCACTTGCAGAAAAACTTACACACATTCCCCTTTTCTCCGTGAGATTAATTTTTCGGTACTCTTGACAGATGACAACAATTGGACCGGTCTTTTGGCTGCTATGGCTTAAATGAAGGAAGCTAATTCTAAGCCGCCTTTGCATGTTATGTCCGAGTTGAAGTATTTATCAGAACCGGTTCATGATATGCATTGCTGTCATGGAGAATCTTCTGCTCCACATATATTATTATATATACCAATTTGAGAGTCACAATAAAATGTTTTGACCTTTTATTCACAACTTGTCTCCTAAACCTTAAGCGTGAATCAAATTGTTTAAATTTGTATGTTGTTAACGAAATAACTGGATACCTGTAGACCTAAATTTTGAGTGAAGTGAGAATAAACCTGCAACGGCAATCAAAGAAAAACTGTTAGTGAATCACCACGAAGATTGAAAGAGATAGAAACTATCCATGTCGAAGGAACTAGGATTCGCTGGCTGATTTCTTGAGATGGCTACACAACGAAAATCAAGCCGCACTCCCGGTCCTCCAAAGGATCCTTTTGCAAGGGATTTTGCTGGTAAACAATGGACAAATGCTCACGATTTGAAAATCTTGGCAAGCAAATCTTCATCTCCAAAAAGTGTCATGGTGTCTCTTGGATCAGAAGAGTTTAGAGATGTAAGGGATCTTCAACCAAGCAATTTCCAAGTTTCGAGCTCCGATTCAGATGAAGACAAGGATTTGCGAGGATTAATCAAGGAGTTACAAGAACTGAAAGTAATACAAGAAGAAAACAGAGAGTTGAAGATTACAATAAATGTTATTAAGCAAAGCAAAGCAAATCTGAAGCATCAGTGATGCAACAAAGCCAGACACAATTAATGCCTGTAAATAAAAAATCTGGAGAAACAACAAGGGGAAGCGACGCGACGATTGAAGGTACTATCACTATAAGAAATAAGGCCTTTGCGGACGGATAAATCTGTAGCTAAACGCCTATAATCCGTCGCTTAAAGTATTAGTGACGGAAGCACCGTCGCTAAAAGTCCCTGGTATAAAAGTCAGTCACTAAAAGTTTTGCGACGGAATTAAAAAAACCGTCGTCTAATATTGGACTTTCAGCGACGGGATTCTTTATACATTAGCGACAGAAATTCCATTGCTAATTATATTTTCTTAATTTATTTTCTTTTTTTTTTAAAATAATTTATTTGGAAATAAATTAAGAAAATACAATTAGCAATGGATTCATTCTAGAACCAATAGTTCTAAAATAAAGGAAAAAAGATAAGCTTTTATTCTCAAACTTAAACGAATATTCATAAGCGTCAAGTCTAGAAATAGAAATAAAGTTTCTATTATATTGATAACATAAACAGTATCAACTAAATCTAAATTGAAGCCAGTCTCCAAAACTAAACAGAGAGTTCTGTCAGCTTCAACTTGATCTTTCTCTCCATCACCTACAAGCACATTATGGTCCCCTTTGTTTAACTTCTTCACAGAAAGGAATCCCTTTCTTTACCAACCATTCTCTGAATTTATGACATTTTTTCCTCATATGTCCTTTAACTATACAAAAGTGACTTGGGACCAGAAGGACCATTGGTATTAGAAGAGCTTGCCTTATCCGTCTTGGTTATAGAAGCACTCTTATTCCCTTACACGCTACATTTGCCAAATATCTTTCCTTTTCCTTTAGGTGGACAAATTATGGCAACGTGAGCACCATCAGGTTGTTCAGATTTTAACATCTCTTCTTCTTAGACACGCATAGAAATCAACTCGCTCATCTTCCACTTCTCTTTCTGCGTGTCATAGTTGATCTTAAAAAAACCAAACTGGCAGGAAGGGAAGTCATGATAAAGTACACGAGAAAACCCTCAGAGATTTCCATGTCCAAGCCTTTAGTTGAGAACGCATATACTCATGAGCACCACGTGATCCACTGTACTTGAGCATAACTATTTTAGTGATGAGAGTAGTAGCATGTGCTTTCGAAGAGTCCTAAAACTGCTCTTCAATATGAGCAAGGTACATCTTGGCATTATTTGAGTCAGGAATAGCTCTGCGAATTGCAGCCCTAATGGAGCCTTTCATAATCATTAGGGATATGTTGTTTGAATGCTCCCACTTTTCATAAATCACCTTTTGCTCAATGAAGCTTTGAGCCGTAAGGGCAGCAGGTGCATCAACCCATAAAGCATAATCTGAAAATTATGCTAATTAGCACTTTCTGTTTTCTAAAATTAGTTCCTCTCAAAGTAATTACAGCAGGACTATGCGTTAAATCATAACAATAATCACGCACGTTATTATCAAAAATTCACATGATGAAAATAGTTAGTTCATCATTTAATATAATAAAATAAATTGAGGGATAAACAACTTATTTTTATGAAAAACGTAAATTCACAAACATTTTTCAAGGAAAATATAACATATCACTTATAACCTTTCGTTGGGCTGATTATTAACATTCAAGTGTTTTTCCACCCTTAGCAATTTGAAAATCATCACAAGCAACATGAGCACAAATTATATCACCTTTGGGCAAAAAATAATTTGACCCAAGCAACTTATTATTTCAGTTCTTTCCACTTAAAAATTCAAAACATAATCTTATGTTAGCCGATTAATATTCTTAATTAGTAAGCGTAAGATGAGGTGGTTTTATCATTATCTCGATTTATCAAAGACAAGAAACTTCTGCCGGGCCGCTTACTGCCAAAATAAGTAAGAACTACTAATTATTTCAAGTCCATGATAGTAGTCTAAACATGCAAACAAAGTATAAGATTTTAGCATGATCTCGTAATTTTAATTTAATTATTGAAATTAATAATAATATTGACATTTTATATTAATTAGCATCCAAGGAACGTAAGCGAACACACACACACACACACACACACACACACACATATATATATATATATATATATATAAGTGGCCGAAACAGGCCCAAATCAGCACCTAAAGGCCCACTTTTAAGTAACCAAAACAGCCTCCTTCGGAGGCCGAAACAGGCCATTCTAACTGGCCGATTAACCTGCCCAAAATAGGCCTAATGGCCTTTCGGCCCACTTGTGCTAAGCTAAATAACAGGTCACCATGCCCTTTTGCTGGGCCGAAAAGGGCCGAAACATAAAACCAAGGCCACATTGTTCCAGCCCAAAATTTTCATCCAGCCTACAAATTTGGGCCAGTGCCATAGGCCCAAATTCATAACCTAATAATTTGGGCAACCGACACCCCTTTTTGGCCCAAACCTTTGGCGGAGCAGCCCCTTTCCTTTTTTTTGGTCCCCCAACGTTGACATGAAACATAATTCATCAAATATTCCAAGAATCTTAAGGGAAAGTTCCATGCTCATGCAATTGATTAACGTGACTCTGATACCATATGTTAGGTAATTCATTCATCTTGATCACATAATCAAGTCCGATAAACATAAGAACAACATGATTTCAAACTCATCGGAATCGTAAGAAGCGATAGATTGCCAAAAGTTTTATTCTGATAATGAAAGAATACCAAGATGCGGAAACGAACGTATCGCTCTTTGGATTTGATTTTCACTACCATTTTCTATTCTTGATGATGGAATAGAATTGTATATTTTTCGTTAGTTTAGGAGGCAAAAGAGTAGCCAAATAATATGATGTCCTAGCCTCAAAAAAAAAAAAAAAGATATTTATATAGAGAGAGAGTAGTAGGATCAATCCTAAACTTGTCAAATCTCAACCGTCCATCAAAGTTAAGAGATCAGGATCTATAAGTCTTTTATACATCATAAATTATTAGTGATTAGATGGTAAAATCAAATAGGCCAATAAAGTTATTTAGTCAATTTAATTAATTAATGTCCGAGTTAAATAAATAATCAACATTAATATGACTCGTTAGGCCATTTAATTAGATTGGACCGATCAAATCCAACATCCAATGGTTAGATCCTTTCATGCAATGGTCACGGTCCAATACTTTTGAGTCTATAGATTTTAACTGTCCCCGACCTTGACCGAATTCATGCACCCGTTACATGATACACATGAACACTCGTCTTCGTTAGCCAGTTGGGTTGGGTTGGGTGTCCATTCTTACACTTGTAACTCTAATTTATTCAATCATATCACATTAACTCTTTATAAAGTCCCTTGACTCGTAGTACCACCGATTTTAAGGTGGAAGGAGAAGGTTATAAACTAGAGAGTTCAACATTTTGTTCTATAATGTGATGAAGACAACCTCTGCAACTGTAAGAAGCGGACAATTGTAAGTTCTAACCTTGTTGAGACTTCGTATAGCGACCAAGTACGGGAACAAC
This sequence comes from Escallonia herrerae, assembly GCA_033070095.1. NCBI lineage: Eukaryota > Viridiplantae > Streptophyta > Magnoliopsida > Escalloniales > Escalloniaceae > Escallonia > Escallonia herrerae. The sequence goes on along the minus strand of JAVXUP010002371.1, from coordinate 12,025 downwards.
GCTGCTACGATGACTGGATGAAGCTCCAAAAGCATGAGCTCACCGAGCTCCTCCATGCCCTAAACCTCAGCTCAGAAGGCCGCATCACCGACTTCGAGTTGACTCAACTCCTCGAGAAGATTATGGACCACTGCCAGGACTACTGTGACCAGCGGAGCCGGCTGGCTCGCCGCGATGCCGCTGCTTACTTTGCGCCCAACTGGTGCAGCTCGCTGGAGAATTTCGGCCTGTGGGTTGCCGGGTGTAGGCCGTCTTCGTTTATCAGTCTCCTTTACGCGCTTTCTGGGTTGGAAATCGAGTCCAAGCTCCCTGACTTCCTTCAAGGTGATAAATTTGGGGACCGCGGTGAGTATTCGGCAGCCCAACTTTCCAAGATTAATGAATTACAAAGCAAGACCATACGGGAGGAAGAGAAGATTTCGCGTAGGATTGCAAGCTTGCAGGTATTAATTAGCAGCAAGTTTTTCTTTGGTTTTTCGGCTTACTTATATGAACAAACTTTGACTCCTATCCGGATTGTAAAAATCTTCCTCCAACTTCGTATACAGTGATAATTAATAATTGTAAAATATTTTTAGTGGCGTTTCTTCTACCACTTTCAGCGACAATTATTAACAGCACTTTTTTAGTATCATTAAATAAAAGCCATTAAAAATATTTAGAAACGATTAGTTGTCGGTATATAAGGGGTCGGAGGAAGATTCATTCAACCGGGTAGCTGCTAAATTTTTTCCTACTTATATCTATAATCCCCCCGTATCATTTAGTAATTTTTTTCACTTTTTGTGCAAGGTCTTACAGATTTTGGTACGTGCAAATATTGAATTGCGCTAGCATACCAATCAGAAATTAAATAAGCATCATTTACAAGTCTAAGGGGGTGTTTGATAAAACTAAAATTTAAGTGTCAAACAATGAATTTGTAAAACTAAAAACTTTAAGCGATTAAATTTTTACTGAAAAATAAGTTAACTTGTGTGGTAAACCAAAAGCAAATGTCTAAAAATTGTTTATTTATAAATTTATCCATTTTACCAAAATTATGCATTTGCTTATGTACTTTATAATTTTTTTTTGGGGGGGGGGGGGGGGGGGCGCTAAAATTGTGGTGGTGGTGGTGGTAGTGAAGATGGAGTGGTGGTGGTGGCGGCGGCGGCGGCGGCGGGAGGCAAAAAGGTATCAATGGTGGCGGTAATGGTGCGTGAAGACGTAGTGTTGGTAATTATGATGATAGCGATAGGCGGCAACATGGCGATCATGACAGTAATTATAGTGTGGTGAATTTTTAGATATTTTTTGCAAAATAGATGTGACAATAGCTACGGTATGGTAGAGGGGGTATTGTCCTTGTGATAGTGTAAAGGGTGGTAGTAATAGTGGCTAGGTCGTGGTAAATGTGGTTGTGGTTGTGGTAGTAAAAGGAAATAATGATTGTGGTGGTGGTGTATTGTGATGGAGGCCGTGTTATCAGCAAATTAATCAAGGCGGCATCGTGGTGGTAATTATTTTTTTAATATAAATATGTGTTGAATAACTTTTAACCATCTCATTTAAAATTAAGTGATCAACATTAAGTAAGTCTACCCTGACTTAAAATTTTAGTCTATTTTTTGTAGAATTAATTTTTTAAATGATACAAGATTTAGCGTTATCAAACGCACTTAATTGACAATCATTGAAAAGTTTAAATTTTAAATGCTTAATTGCGTTATCAAACATAGCCTAAAATTAAGTTAGAATCAATAAGCAAAATCAAAGATTATTTGTACTATGTCTCGAAAGGAAGATTAATAATAATAAATAAATAAATTATACAAAGTCGAAAGAGAAAATATAATAAAAATGAACGGAATAGAATTTAATGACTTAAAAGATTTAAAAGTGGTGTGGTTTACGCACAAAAGTGGATTGCTTCCGGTAAAAGGCGAGTTGTTTTAAGGTCTGTCCTAGGGTGTTTAATACGGAGTATATTTCTGTTTTGGTTCTCTTGTTTGTAGTTTTAGGACATGTTTGTTAGATGGACAGGGTTTTGTTGAGTCGAGTAGATGCACTAAGACGTTATAAGCCTTGTTCTTTGTTTTTTCATGCGAGCATGCGTGTAATTGGCACTATGATTACAGGAGGACATGGCTGACCAACCGCTTGCAAGAGTTGTGATGACGAAACTCGACCATAACTATTGCTTGGACGGGGATGTGAACGAGGCGCTTGAGGAAAATGGGCAGGCCATGGCTAGTTTACTGGAGGAGGCCGATCGGTTGAGGCTCAGTACGGTTAAGGAGCTTATTGATATACTGACCCCAGTTCAAAGCAGTGCAGTTTCTCTCTTCGGCTAAGAAGCTTCGCCTCTGCATGAAAGAGTGGGGTATGAAGCGAGATCGTGAGCATGACAGGAACCGAGAGTAGAGACATATAGATACTGCGATGAAACTTTCATGCAGCTCATTGTGCCGCATGTAAGGAGAAAAGATGTGAGCAGATCCAGTAGTGGACTCACTCTAGTTATTTCCCGTGTAGTTTGTTGCTGCTCGTATTCATCCATAATTTAATAAGGTCTAGATTTCTGAGTTTCTTGATGCAGCTTAGTGCCCAGCCGAGAAAAATAAGGCATACACCATTTTATACTCTCTCGCTCGCTCGTTCGCTTCGTTAGTTGATACGTTCATATCATAGTTATTAAAGGCGCAGGCGCACCTAAGGCACAAAAGATCCCTGGAGCCTAAACGCAAGGCGCAGGAGCATGCCTTTTCAAAGTGAGGCACAAAATAAAAATAAAAAAATATTAGTGCATTAAATCAATAAAATCACATAAAAAATTCTAGAACACGGTAATTTAAAAAACTTTGAACACTAGAAAAAGTTTCAGATGTAATGAGAAGTAGTTGATGCTAACTAAATATGACAAAAGCATCCTTATCATTAGTGAAGGCTAAAGTAAGAATGTTTTTTTCTAAAAGGGGAATCATAAACTCCAAGTCTGGTAAAGATTCCTCATTAATTTCATATTCTTTATCTACAAGGTTAAGTGAAGGAGTATATTTATTTAAAGAGTAACAATTGGAGATGGGACGACATCACAATTACGACAATCGATTGATTAGGGATTTTAGATTTTAGATTTTTTTATGGTTTAGATATTAATTTATTATGTTATGAAATAAAGAATAAAAAATAATGATCGGTTGAGATGATGCCATGACACAAAAATTAAAAATTAAGATTTTTGGGCTTTTCTTTGCACATCCACCGCCGCCTTACACCTGGCCGCCTAGGCGTGTAAGGCACACGCCTTTTCGAAGGGGCTGCGTCTAGCCCGAGGCGAGGCGGCTGGAGTGCGCCTTATGCCTAGGCGCGCGCCTTTGATAACACTGGCTCATATATAATTAAGCTTGGTTTATGACAAAGCCTGCAGCGATCGACTTTTGTTAAATTAATGTCGGCTTTTGATGGTTGCGTAATTGTGTTACATGTTGCATTCTACTCTGTAAATTAAACGTGTGACTAATATCATAAATGCTTTGGCACTAGATCTATCTTTATTGGAAGTATTCTACAACAAAAATATGTGCAGGACTCAATGATATGAATCTGTGTCTGCTGCATGTTTGGATCCAGTGATTTGGGATGCAGCTTTTACTAATCGTAGGAGCGTCGGGTGTGGACACATACTGTGCAGGAAGAAATAGAAAAGGTGAAGAAGAATTCCTCGACTGTAGACGGAATGGAGAGGTAAGAACAGAAAAGGGGAAGGCAAATTAAATATGGTGGAAATGTGACAAAAGCAATATCTCAGTGTGCTATAATTTCATAGTGTATTGGTAATTATCATCTTAATGCACCTCCCGTATAACTCTCTTGTTGTTCTGGAAAGCTGTCACAGATACACCGCAAGTACATCACTTTGGGGCCTTGTTAGGTGCTCACAATGTCACGCCAATGGAATTGCTATTCGGGTAGATATAGAAGCCACGTATTCTGCTAACATTTGAGTTTCTAAGTTCTCAATGCTCTGAATTCTTGTACTATGGGAGTATTCCCCCACCATATAATGTTTTCCGCATCCTCATCGCTCAAAAATTTATCGATACTAAACTTTTAGCGACAAACGACAGTGAGAATAAGCATAATTAAGTATGGCTTCAGAGATTCCCCCTATTCTGCCACACATTTTGTTATGCTCCACGCAGCAAAAAGGTTCACAAATCCCATTACAATTGGATGGGCACCGATGAGCAAGACGCTTCTTTAGATGATGCAAGCTGGTTATTGGTTTCCTATAAGAGGACAAATTTCCTTAGTAACAGCAAAAGAATCACACGCATGGCAATTCACGTTCAAAGACGGTGTCTTGAGCTTTAGATTTGACAGTCCTTCGAGACCATCAGCACCGACCGGCCTGCTGGCTACTGGTCACATGCACTCTGTCTTCTGTGCCATGGAGACAATATTTTAAGTACAAAAAACTTTGATTTCAGGTGTGAAGAGGCGCTGCCTTCGAGTACTATTAACTACTCCTGCTTTCATAGTTGCGGACAAGAGGAATATAATTTTCACTCGTTAAAAATGAACTATATAATATAATTTTTTTGAAAGGATAACTATTATTAATAACGTACAAAGAACATGTACCATGAATAGATGAATACAGACTTGTTACCAATAATTAGACCGACCAAAATTCTAAATAAGATACAAGAAAATACCCCTTATAGAAGGCCAACAAAAAAGATATTTCAAGAACAATTCACGCGATAGTAAAAGAGATCTTTCCACACTTCTGAATGCCTAGGCATTTTGTTAAGACTATAGTAACCAAAAAATTGCTCCCAGAAAAGCTAAAAATAGAAATTTTTAAGGACTTTGACTGACCTTGCATTTCTCAAACCACCAAAGATTCTCTCACAGAATTAGAAAAAATGAAAGTCAAACCAATTTGTGAAGAGCTACCGCCCCTAATAAACATGCCACTAAGCAGTGCAAGAGTAAATGGTCTACTTTCTCTTCGTCATGACAACAAAAAAATTTCTATTCGCAAAAGCCCAATTCTTTTTTTGGAGGTTATCAATTATTAAAATGTTATACCAATATGTGCACCAAACAAAAAATCTGAAGTTATGAAGAAGCAAATGATTCCAAACTATCTTTCTAAGGAAGAGGCTTGTATGATCAGAATGAATCGAATTATAAAAAGAACGTACCGAAATTTTTTTGTTGGATACTAGTGTCCATATAACTATATAATATAATTTATACAGTCGTTAATAAAGGGAGTGTGTTTCTTTTCTTCTTCTTCTTTTTTTGTGGCAAAAGTCATCTGTGTTTCATAAAGCACAGTATTGCAATACAAATTTGTGCGATGTTAAAACGGCTAAACTTGATAGTCTTTCTGCGAGAGAGGCAAAAATAACGACTGCCCTTCCCCACACCTCTCTCTCTCCTACTCCAGTCTCCATCACCACCACTGGTTTTTCCGACGTGTGGTGATGTGGTAACTTTAGTCTGTTGTCTAGCTAGGTTCGTGGGGGATCTTGGTGGCTTTGGGGGGCTAGATGGCCACCAGAGCTGCGACGGTCGCACTCGATCAGACTGCAAATCCATGGTTTTCGGCGTTGGAGCTCGATTGGAGGAGTTGCTAGGGGTAAGCTGTTGGATCTTTGGGGGGCTCTGTGATTGGGTTGTGGTGGGTTTGGGAGTTGGGTTTTTGCCGTCGGTTTTGTAATTAGCTGTGTGGCCGCGGGTTGGTGTTAGGATGGTGAGTCTAGGGTTAGGTTTTGTTCATCTAGTGTTTGTTTCCCCTCCCCCCCCCCCCCAATTGATACCCCCTTCCCTAGAAAGGCCTTGCGGGTTGCTGTTGGGGTTCGGTTTACGGGTAGCTGATTGGATCTAGTCGGCGTTTTTTAGGGACATCAGTTGACGGAGCTTTTGAAGATAAGGGGCCTCGTTTGCTGATGACGGTATTTTCCAGTGGTCATGGCCGGTTCTTCCGTTGGGTTTGGTGGTCAGGTGGTGGTTGTGCAGGGCTTCGATTTTGTTCTGGTTTATCTTCGATGATCAACAGTGGTGAGATGGCCGACGATGGTGGCATTTTTTGGCGTCGGCATGGATGCATGGGGAAACGTTGCCACGTTGCAGTGACGAGGCACATTTCAGCTGTTTAGGCTTGTGGTGGCCTGTTTTGCTGGTGTTTGTTTATTGGCTGTTAGTTTAGTCTTTATCTGTTTTTAGTTCATGGTTATATCTTGTTATGCTTAGGTTATTTTTTGTTATTCTTAGGTTATCTCTTTTGTTGGTTTATTGTTCATATTTCGTTGTTTTCTCTGTTCTTGGCGTTAGTTGTTTTGGCTGCTCTTTTGGATGGGGCTGTCATCCATTTTTATGTCTTTTACTTTATTTGCTCTGTATATTCGGTCTTAAAACAGATCCTGATATATATTTTTAATCTCTCTCAAAAAAAATTATTGCAATCCAATATTGATTTATCTAAGCATTCTACACCCAGTTAACATCACAGAAACACTAGTCATATTTCGCAAGAACAAAAATACTTGTCCACGAAAACCCGGTCATTCCTACAGGAGCTCTAATCCTCATTTATCCTTGAAAGTAAGTGCATCAATCCCTAAAGCTGGGCAGAAAACTCGAAAAATAGCCGATTTGTGTGTCGAAATTGTATTCTCATCATGTGCTTGTATATATGCGGCTAGATTTTTTTGAATAAGATAATTACGTGAATGAATTTTATCGGTGATAGTAATTTATAACTTAAAGTTGTCTACTCAATCTGGATTTAGTCACTTTGATTTCATGTAAAAGAATATATATATTACTTATAAAAGTATGGATAGGTATAAAATCATTTTTTGGACAAAACTATCCCTATAACATTTTTTAATGCCATGGTTGACTTTTGTTGTAATTATAATTGAATAAATGTCATGGCCCACGAAAAATTCTTCATCTCTCCATGCTAGATGCATGGTTCCTCTTCCAAATTAATTGTCAAATGCTAAAATGTTAATGCATGGGTATTGTCTCCAAAATTAATCAAGACTTTTAAGTTAACCATTCAACTTCTTTAACACCAAGAATGTATCACTTGATTTAATTAATTTGATTCTGCCATTCAATTGTAAATTTTAATTATACTTAAATTCAACCTCTTTTATGTATCTTACACAGTGTTATTAAAGGCACGCCTAGGCGCGCACCTTGTGCGCCCAGGCGCTCAGGCGCTAGGTGCATAGCAGGGCGGGAGGCGCAAAGCTTGGCGCACGATGTGTAACCGTTCGATTTGGCTTCTTGTCATCACGTGGACCGTTGATTTCTCTTTTAGTATTTTACCCTTTTTGTCTTTACCAAGTCAAAACACTTTTTTTAAGACTAAAATATAAAACCTAACTAATTTGTTAGTGATAAAACACTTTTTATCGCTAATTGCTCACCAACTACGTTAACCTTTCTGTGAAAGCTGTTAAAGACAGAGTACACATGGCTAAATTAGGAGACCTAACTGATTTGTTAACTTCACTTTATTGTTCATAAGGCCAAAGCTCAATCTTGAGAAAAGATTTGAATTTTTAGTCCCTATATTATGCCCATTCCCATTGAAATCGATCTAATTTTTAAAAGCAGAATTTATTTTTATTGTTGGAAGCTTGTTAAATTAGAATGTTGGTATTTGAAATTTTCTCTAATGTTTAGAAGTTTTTTAATTGTCATGTTCTAAATTTTTTTTGCTTAAATTTTTTTTATTTAATGCACTTTTATTTATTTATTTTTATATATTTTAATATTGCGCCTTGCTTCGAAAAGGCGCGCGCTTGGGCCTTGCGCCTTGCGCCTAGGCTCCAGGGACCTTTTGCGCCTTAGGTGCGCCTGCGCTTTTAATAATTACGATCTTACATCTCGAAAATAAATGCCTATAATATCAAGCAATCCCCTTTTCCTTCGTGTTTCTTTTTATTCTCTTAACTGCAACAAAATTCTATTGAGTGAGTATTGATCTCCACCATATAAATTCGGACATGATTAAATGGGATTACCATCATACAACGGTTCTCTTGAAATTTTCTTCATGCCTCTCGTCTAAACTCTACTACTGCAATTTGCACGACCACTGAGTGTGCAAAATAGTTATACAAAGTATTGCAATATTATGATTACAAAGAGAAACAAAAGTAAATTTGACCAAAAAATAAAACTACTTTTTACCTTTCACTTCAAGAAAAGGGTGAGGAGCCTTAAAAAAATTCTTATTCTATTTTCTAATGAATATAGTAACATCCTCATAAATATACATTGATGTTTTTATGATCAAAACCACATTAGCCCAAGAATTATAGTAATCATAAAGGCTTTCATTGTTGTGACTATAAAAGAATTTTATCTAATCGTTTGTGTGTGAATATATAGCGGTCATTTACCAATAGGCAAGACAAATATATCTTAATTTAAACATAAAAAACTCACGCTAATAAAAAGACTATCATCTTCATTTGGATAATCTCTATAAGTAAACAAGGTTAACAAACATCTTTGTCATTATTTATATAACTTTGAAAGTTTTGAGCTAAACATCTATGGATCATAGAGAATTAGCAATAGAGAAATGAGGACTAACCCTGTTATAAGTAAATCAAGAGAGACCATCCTTAAAGTAAGTCTTAGACCTCATTTTCTTGATGCCTAAAGCAATTAAAGACGACTAAAAAGTACACCAATTTTACCCTAGATTGCATTCGTATATTTAAGCGTTTTATCCGTTGCATTTGTATGAATATACAAAGTTTTGTATTATTATAATTTAGTTGTTATAGTAGAACACTAATCTTAATTTCAAGGTAGGATATTTCTCTGTCGCACATCCTAACTTTGAGATCTTAGTTTGAACGAGCAAAAGTGGTGCGCTATCTACCACTTTTGCTCCAAAGAATGGAGACATAAATTCTTTTTGAAATTAGTATGAGCACGTATGAATTTTACGATGTTTGCCTAAAAGTGAGCACCATAATTTTCATTTAACGCATCTCATTCTTAATCTATCTATAAAAATATCATAATCGCACAAATGGTGAGTGGTGCATTCAGTCTACGTATTTGAGCACGCAAATTTCCTCAAGAGATTGCAGTGAAAGAAAATTCGACCCTGTTATAACCTAATGAGAGTTTGATGAGATTAAAACATTTTTTTTGCATTGTGATGAAATAAGTAAAAATAAACTATTTCTGTGTCTAACTTATTGTAACACTTAATATAATGAAAATCCCAAGTAATGGTAGATATACTTTTTTTGTTAACTTGCTTTATATAATTAGAATGTTTAATGGAATAACATGGTAAATATAATGGATATAGTTAACTACTTACAGAACATGAACTATGTGAATATTGCTTGAAAACTTGTAAGTTTGGACTTGTCATTTGAATATGTTAGTGAGCATGAATTTTAAACTATAAATCTGAAAGAACTACATCAACAAGTAAAATTATTTTCCTTCGATATATTTTTTTTCTTTATATTACAGATACTATAAAGCCTTTGAGGCTTGTAACATCATATAAAACTTTAGTAAAAGCAAGATCCTAAAAATAATATAATAATTATGTTTGTTATTTTTACGGATAAATATAATTTTATATAAAAATAATCTAACATCATTTTCTATAAAGATGTGCATTACGTGCGACACATGTGTTTTTATATATTTACACATACCACTTAAAAAGTCAATTCCTATATGTGGAGCCGCAAACAAGGGTTACTAGTATACTACTACTAGTGATAAGAAACCTATCCTAATCCTAATAAATTACATCTGTTTCGACCTTAAATTACATATGGCCACGTCTCTGAATACAAACCAACAAACAATCAATTTTGTGCAATGAGACACGCGGATATCATGCATTACCACTTGGTATTGCAGTTCTGCACAGGTTTCCTCTACGATTTCCTCCTCTACAGCCTACCTTTTAAGAGTCCACCCAGGTGCTCTAACATCTTCAGTAGGGAGCTGCACAACCACTGCAATAAAAAAATTCTTTTTAGTGTGCACTTTTATCATTTTCGATCTGTGTGTTTGTTTTTAGGATATTTTATCTCAAACAGTGCAAAAAAACTGAAAGCGTGGTTTCTGCTTTTCTCGACAGATCACAACTCTCTGTCAGAGAAAACACACGCTCCACTGTTCACTGGCCCTTTTCCTTCCACCCCCTAACGATCGTCACATCAGACACTCCTCAATCTCTCTCTTTGGTTTCTCTCTCCATTACTACCATCAACTTCTACCACCACCGTCAAACCAACGATCACGCAAGCCACCAAAAGTTTGACCCAATAAACCCACACACCACTAACCAGGGGCGGAGTCAGAGAAATTATTTGAAGTGGGCACAAAAAATTAAAATATTCAAATTAATTAGCTGCAAAAATACAAAGCAAAACCGGTTGTTTCACAATATTTAGTAAAAGTAATGTGTTTCTTCCAAATAAAAATTGCATAGAGCTATGAACTAGAAACAAAACAAATAAACATTTAGTGCAGTGGGCAAAAAGTATAAAAAGGGATCAATTTGCGAAATCACAAAATCTGTAACTCCCAGAAATTAAAACTTAAATTTACAAAAATATTGAAGAAAATAAAGTACCTTAGTATAAAAGAAAACGATTTGGTGAATCAATGGAGAGTTTTTACGGATAAAACTTTGCTTTCTAACTCTTGAAGCTTTCGTGCAAGATAGCCAACTCTTTAAGAGAGAGGTAAGATATAAGTGGGGCTAATGACGCAGTGAGGAGACGTATCAATGAGGGGTGGGCACGGTTTGATTTTGTTCAGTTTAGGGGCCAAAATGCAAACCGAATCAATGAATCTCGGTTCACAAATTCTTAAATCAAACCGAACCAAAACATCTCGGTTTGAACGGTTCGGTTTGAACAGGTCAAATAGTTCAAATTGAACCGTTCGGATCGATTTGAGCGTAGTTTAAACATTATTATGTTTTCAAGAAAAAAACAATAACCAATAACAATTTTTCTTAAGATTAATTTATAACTTTTCTTAGCTACCGTATTTTTTTGGGTGCTCATGGTTTATGGGAATACTTGCTCTCTCCTACTTTGTTTGGGCTTTCAACATGATTGCTACTGGATTAACATAGCACCAATTTCAGGACTTACTTCCTAATAGTTGAGCAAGAAACTTACTTCCTAATGGTTGAGCATGAAAATAGACCAGGAGGTTGTGCATCACAATAATAGTAAAAAGACACAGATAATTTCCTAAGTCTTAATATCTAACAAATCTGCACTTCTCTAAAGTTTTATTAGTTGATTTTCCTGCAAGTAGGCATGGCTTGTATTTTATCATTCTTGACTCTACTGCAATATTGGATATAATTAGCCTATTGGCTCCATGTTTACACTATAGGAGCCATAGTGTAAATGATGCATTATATAGTGAGTAATGACTTTGAAAGGATAGAATTAGAAGAAAAGACTGATTTAGGGTGAAAGGGTTTTATTCTACTCGCGGTTCGATTCGGTTTAGTGCCGGTTTGAAAATCTTGAACCGTGAACGAATCGAACCGGCATCGATTTGAAAATCTCAAACCAAATCATTCAAGCTCATTAACAATTTGAATTCGATCGGTTCCGTTTGAACGGTTCGGATCGATTTTATCCGTGTGTTGCTTACCCCTAGAATTAACAAGAATAAGGTTTTTTCTTTATTAAGAAGATGGAGAAGCTAAGAAGGAGGACTCGAGGAAAAAGGAGTAGAAGCCATAAATCTGTAGAAGAGGCAAGGACAATGGTTAGACCCGACTCCACATGCTCTTCCTCTCTATATATATTCACTTTAATAGTCATTCTCTTTTTTTGTGTCCTGTGAATAAATGACCAAATAGAGACACTTAGTGTCTGTTTGAAATCACTTACAGTTTTGATTTTTATTTTCAAAAAAATAAAATTAAAACTAATTTAGTTTTTATTTTTTACAGGGTGTTTGATTACCCAGTTTTTACTTT